>JAUZND010002076.1:0-34130 GCA_034780555.1 Coelogynopora nodosa
AAACGTTTACGCGCACTTGAATTGATAATTTTACTCACTCAAATTAATATGCTCACTTGGCCTTCGGCCGCGTGAGATAAAATAAATTAGCGTGAGTAAAAACCATCAATTCGCGTGGCGTAATATACTATTCTCTGTGTGTTTTGGTGAGAGTACACATAACTACAAAATTGTAAACAATAGTAAAAAATAGTAAATTTAACAAATATACTATTTTAAATAATATAACTTTTACGGAAACATAAATTATAAAAACAACTCATTAAACCATGTAGGTTTATAAAGCTGACTCAGCGAATGAAAAACACAATCGCCGTATGGAGGCAGGAAACATATTGAATTGAGGTCGCTTTAGACTTTCTCAATAATAAATTATTTAACAAGAATTTTGATGCATGGAAAACACACATAACATTATTTTTTACCTAATGATTCAAAACTGTAAATCTCAATATTGACACATTACGTTGTTGATAAGCCAATTACAGTTTTAGACAATTTTGAATTCAGAAGGTAAATTAGACCAGGTTAGTGTTCATCCATTGTATGTAGTTCATGTTATGTTAAGCGCCCATATAGCACATTATATATTATGACAACTGTTTATTTGTATTACAAGATGTATATTAATAACACTCACAAATACTCCACCATAGATAAGCATACTATCTTTTTGTCTGAAATCTTTTGATAGATATTCTTGATACCTATATTGATACCTATATTGATACCTATATATACCTATTATCTAATTAGCTGATTACACAAGAACACACTACTTGCCATATTTTTATATAAGGTATAGGACATGTTTGTCCATAAGTATAATATACTTGTCAGCGATATTCACTTCTATTAATATTTTATATCTTATATAACTTTGATTTACTTCATATTATTATTAAATACTTAGTCAATTTCCTAATTGATCGGTACAAGATCATTTGAATTATAAAAATATTATTTAATTTTTGTAAATAAATAATGTAAGTATACAATGAGTATACGATTGTTCTATTGTGAAATTATTATCTGAAATATAATTTCAAATAAAACTTATATAAAATAACGGTTGTACCAGGGTATCGATTCCTGTGCCTCTCACATGCTAAGCAAGCGATCTCCCATTTGAGCTAGAACCCCGTCCCTCAATATCCCGGTTAGAGTATCGAGTCAACTCAAGTCTTCATCACATTTGTTTCATTTTGGTCTGTTTTCGCCACTTGAACTCTCTAAAAGAATTTAATCATTCGATGATATAAGGGTCTGTTATAAATTGCATAATAATAGGACTTTGTACACACATTCGGCAGATGTTATCCTGCGACAGTTTGACTCCACCAGATGATATAACCCGAGATGCATTAGTTGAGGTTCTAGCTCAAAAGGAAAAGCATTCGCTTATCATGTGAAAGGAAGTGCAGGGATCTATACACTGCAGTACACTCATTTTTGTTGGTTGTGTTGGTTTTTTCTATAGCTACTATCTAAGGTATTAGTGACATATTAATTTACATTTGGCTTTCTTTTAATGTAGTAATCAATTATCCGTTTACTGTTATAATATTATAACATGCATAGTATAAAACCTGCATAGCATCTAACTTTCTAGTATTGTAGCATTATATCTGTATAACATAGAATTAAAATTCTAGCAAGTCATCGAAACTTCATAACATCAATCATGCATTAATAACATGGAGCAGCATGCATAACACCAAAACATGCCAGCCATAAGTTCATGATTGTATATAATTTTTAGAATATTTTTAATATTTAATAAAAATATTGTATATATATATAGATTGTATATATATAATGTATATGTTACAGTCAATACCTGCCGAAATAAGTCAGAACGCGTTGTGACTAGTCAATACCCGTTTAGTCAAAATTGATAGTCCATATATGCCTTTGAATATGTAATTTGAACATGCAACGTCAAAAAGATGGATGTTGGATATCGTTTTATAATGAGTTATCAGGATCATCTGACTAAATATTTAATCTTAAGAACATTAGAAACAATGACGACAGGAGAAGTAGCATACCACTTAATTATAATGTTTTGTGTTAAAGCTGTACCCCATATTCTTCAGTCAGATAATGGCCAAGAATGCGTACGAGAATTTTGTCTGAACGGGTATTGATTGACTATATAGTCACGACGCGTTCTGACTTATCTCGGGTATTGACTGTAACATAATATGTATAATACAATATATAATCTGTTGGTTTTCAAAGTAATAAATATATTATTACTAAATTAATGTTATATTATTGAAAAGTTGTTCAAATTTGATGTAATACAAGTTCAACTATTTATAATATAAACGTAAAGAAGATTCGATGATATTAAAAATTTAAAGTTATTGTGACAGTTATTGTGACAGTTATTGTGACAGTTATTGTGACAGTTCTATCTCAAAACATGTTTAGATTTGTACATTATAAAGATGTAACATAATTTATTTTCGCCGTCATGTAAGCCACTCTTTTACTTAAAAGTGATTATTATATCAAGATTATAAAGTAGCAGATTTCTTCAGAAGCTTGCGAATCATCGCTGTCAAATATACAGGAATGAAAGAATACACGTTTGGTTTTCCACAAAATTATTTGCATATTTAATCTTTACTGCAAAACTATAGCGGCTATTTTGAAATAACTAGAAAATACATATCAAATTATTTATTATTTAAATTATTTATTTGAACGAGGACGTAATTGCGTCTTGTTCAGTTAACAAATCTAATTATATATGAGAAATCAACAAAAGCACGCAATCTCCTTAATTTCTAAATGACCGAACAACGTTGACTTCAAAAGAATTACATTCAGATGCAAAAAATAAACACGATCTTCAATTATTGCCAGGTGTACATCAAAAAATACAAGCATGTTATTTTTATACCGAAATAAAGCAAATAAGACTATTAAATTGAACAAAAAGCGCTTTTTAAACAATGTTTTTCTCTTTTTTAAACCGATTTTGAAGCATATATTTTAGCAAATTAGATATGTGACAAATATAATTGTTTATTTAAATGTTATAACATTTAACAGTTATAAATATATAAAACATTATAAAAACATTATAAAGTCGTTAGAAGTAGTATGGAACATCTATTTCTGCATAACCCCCCTCCCCCTCTCTCTATTATGTTACGGTGAATTATTAACTTTCAATTGATAGTTGAGGCTAACATTATATACAATATGTTCATGTTCAGATTATATATTTTTAAACCAAATCTTTTACCTAAATTCAAACTTAATATTTCTGATTATATTCATTCTTTTCAATGATTTTTTAACCTTTGTAAATACTTTCATCATACATAATTTATCATTCAAGCACCTCGTAGGTATTCAAAGGAACAATTCCGTAAAGTGTTAATAATTTGCTTTCCTTATCAACTTACTAATATTGTGTTACTTTCATAATATATTTTATACTATATAATATATGATTCATATACTTAACGGATCCAGAATTTTTTAAGGGGGTGTTCCAACATTGCTAGGATCACATACCTAAAACTAATCATAGCAGGCAGTACTGAAAGACTAGTGTCTATTTCGTTAGAAAATGACCAAATTCTATATATCAAGGGCGCTAACTTCTATAAAGGGGGTTAGGACCTACACATCCCTACCCCCCCCCCCCCCCCCCCCCTCTGTATCCGCCAATCAATTCAGTATAATAGATTTGATTCACAATGCTTAATCTTGTACAAAAGCTAGTAGGTTCCGATTTCAATTTTAACAATTGAAACATTATATTGATTGCAACTGGCTATATTGTCTCTTTATCAAATAATACTTTACCGAATGATAATATCTGATTTGATCTTAAAAAATACGTATTTAGTTGACAAAATATCAACTTTTTTTTTTAATGATTAGAATTTGTTATTTAAATGTAAGATATCTCATGCATCTTTTGTGATAAAAATAAAATATTATAAATTAGAATTGTTTTTTATGGAGTCGTTATTGTAGAGATATTATTCTTTACTAAGCACCATGAAAAGTATAATTTTATAAAGAAATTAAAAATATATAAGTTTTTATAGAGACAACACTATTATTTATTATTTATCAATGAAGTTGTCTGTAATATAAAATGTAATGGCAATTTAGCTCGAGGATGTGTTTGCTTGCATTTACTTTGCATAAAACTGTCAAAAACTTCTTGATTCTTCTTGACTTAATTTTACCACAATGTTTTGTCTTCCTAATAGTCCAGTATAGCTGATATTCAGAGAGGTGCCTCATGAAGATGATTATAAGCGAATAACAGGTATGGTGTATAATGTGTCAATAATCGCAATCAATTTATAACATTTTTGAATAAATAATGAATTATCAAGTGTAATTGATTATAAAGAATAGAAATTGTTTTCAAGTGTTATAATTTACTTTTGATAAATGAAAGATGTGTCAATTTATGTTCTCCCTAGGTAATATGGATCTTACTTGGAAACCAGTTTTCAAATAAATAATTATAATTTTTTAATTAATAATTTATTTTTTCTAAGTTTAGCGATTTATTTGTAGCATATAATTATTTTCCGTGTGGTGATACGATAGAGTATTGATGAACTTAATTTTGATAAACAAAGTAATCAACTGGTTAATCCATATGCAGACCGGTTTCGGGATTTTTTTCATTATCACTACAAAGTAGGAATCGAACCGGCAGCCAAGCGATCGGTACCTTAATTAGAACGAACACAAGTTTTTGTTTACCAAGGCTGTACAGAAAAATCAATGCCTTAAATTTTAATGTGTTATATTCATTTACATTCATTCAGCGTAATCGTCGCTTTTTATAAACCTATGAGTTTATTGAACCCATTTTCACTGTGTATAAATAATAAAAGTTTGTTTTCACAGATACGTATTTCGCGGTACATATTTCGTGATACATATATAGACAACCGGAGTCTCTTTTAAAATATGTTTACTTTGTTGTCAAATTATATTTAAAACAAACAAAATGTACTTCCGTATATAGAGCTGTAGTTTTTAACACAGCGTTTGTAGAATTAGAATTGCTGAAAATCATATTAAGCAATATTTGTAGACATTTACAATATTATCGTCAACTATATTAAGCATATGAAACAATCAATAGAAACGTTGAAGCATTTAACAGGATACATATTATTTAAGGAAAAGTGTCTATCCATTGTTCCATGTTGTTGTAATATAATTCATTGTAGTGAATAATACATATGAAACATATCATTTAATACTATTTGTATATTTAATTTGAAAATAATTTATCAGTTCTGATTGAAATTTTGTGTGATTTTAAAAGATGTTTAGTATGCCATTCCAGAGTAAATTTAAGCAGCCTTAATTACTATATTTTTGTAGTTGTATGCAGTTACTGATAATAATGTTAATTCAATGTTGTGTTTGTTTATGTTGAATGTCGTTATGTGTTATTTATATTGTATATATATATATTTTTTTATGTTATGTTTTGGTAGTCCAAATGTAAGTTTGATTTGATAATATATTTTAATGTGTTTATTTCTGTTATGAAAAGTGTTTATTGGAAATTTTAAAAAATCTAAATAATTAAATAAATATTATGTTATATTTTTGTTGATTTGTAATTGATTTGTAATTGATTCAACCTTATGTTTTTATTTATATATTTCTAGTACATAATTGACATTTGAAAGTATACGTGAAATATATATTTAAATTATTTTTTATTGGGCGGTATATTTAATATTAGTATAGTTACCAACAATTACAGTAAATGTTATCTTGAACATTCAAACCTAAATATTTTGTGTAAGATTCCTGTTTAATTGGAATTTGTTCCTAATTTATGTTTTTAAGTTGTTGTAAGCTTTCCTCAATATACGATTGTTAATATTTTCTAGTAATAAATTTAAATCTTATCTGAATTCTATATTTAATTATGCTGCGCTAATAAACGAAATATTGAGTATTACTTATTAAAGTTAGCAATAACAATAAGTCTTCGTAACATATTGGTGTGTATATGGAATTAACTCTAAAATATTGAAAAGCTATCATGTTCTATAAAGATTTTTTAATTGTGCTATTGTATTAAATCAGACGTATGACTCATTTTAACGTGAACAACAGTTTACAACAATAGTTGCGTCATTTTTGGAAAGCGACATTTGATTTATTTCACTTTCTTACTTTTTACATATACATATCCGTATTTATTTAATTACCAACTTTTTACATACATACTAGACGGAAACGCATCTAGATGCTTACTAGATACTGTTATTGTGTTGGCATTTATTTTAATAATAAAGTAATTATGCAATATATTAGATATAGTTCAAAATCGTTACAAATGCATAATTTTACCATCAATATTATATTGAGATATCATGTACATTGCTCTAAATAGTATTGGCAATTTTAAAATAACTCTAAATAAAATATCAATATCAAGAACAGAACATAATTCAGATTTATCAATTATTTATTGGAAACCCGGGATTAAAACGTGTTTGCCATATAAGTCTAATTAAGTAACAAACAAATGGTTGCACGCAATTGCTTTATTATAAAAAATGCAGATATACATAACAAGATTAGCATATATGAAATGCAGTTTGTTGTCATGTATATTTCGAATAAATTTTTCAATTAAATGAAATATAAAGTTTTAACAGATTTTATTAATGTTTATCGGATAGTTTCGATATATTCACTATATATTCTAAATATATTGTTATCATGATTCCTTTATATAGTTACTTACTTAATCATCAGGATTTTGTTTCGTTGTTTCAAAGTCAATTTAATACTTAAAAAAGGTTCTATTATTAAGTGCACAATTATATAAGACTACTCCGTCAAAATAGTATAATCATTTTATTCAAACTATCAATTTCGAAATAGTCCTGTCTCTGTGATTATAACATTTATGTCTGTTAATTAAAGCAAATGACATCATCAAAAAAGAAAAAATATTATTATTACTGTTCTTTCTATAAAATATTTAAAAAATAGTTTAAATAATAATAATGAACATTCGTCATAAGAATCATCAAAAATTATTTTAATTTGTAAAATATAACTTTTAATTGTTTAACATATGTTGCATTTTGTACACATTGCAAGCAATTTAGTTCAAGTTAAATAAGGCGAAATATTTAGCAAACCGAATGATTTTAAAAGAAACCAATGAATAAATTAATATATATTTATATATTCTGATATAAAATATTCAGAGTGGAAATTTTTTCATTTATTATCTTTGAAATGAAAGATAGCTGAATATGTGTTACAATTGCTTAGCAAGCATTTTAGAAATATTTTTGTTTTTAATTTAATATTTTTGTCAAATATTTATTGAATTGTTATATTAATTAAATTAGTCAAATCATATTGGTTTTAAAAGTGCTTAGATTTGATATGTACTCATATTACACATTTTATTCTTTTATAAATAATTTAGTAATAAAAGTGTTGTAAAAATCGCAAATATTCGTAAAAATATTGTGTTGATTTTAAACAATACTTAAACAATTTTCGCGTACAATTACTTCAAAAGTCTTACAGTTTTTAAGAAATATTAACGTTTTGAGTACATTGACTAGTTTTATTAGTAATTTTACTATGGGTTGTTTTCAATCAGATTAGATTAGGATGGGGCACAGCGATACATATGCAATATTATTGTTATAACAGTCGAAAAGGCTATTTTTAGAATTTTAATTGATTTTGAAGAAAGTCCTAGGATTGACAAAGGACTGTTGGGGAAATTGAAATGATAATTCAGTTACTAGATACTTGGCTCACTGATGAAAATTATCTGGAATTCATTTTTATATTTGAAGCTGCTGAAGCATTGTATCAGAAGGTAGAATCTTTCTAGGACGTGGAGTTCTCAATACCACGTCTAGCAGGTCGACAGAATAATTGGAACAAAAAACCAGCTGACCCTCCATACGATTACTATTGTACAAACGCGCGGTATAGTATACGTTCCTTGGTACAATGACCTCTTGATTCAGTTATCATGAAAAAATTAACCGACGTTGATTTTGAGGATGTAAAGGAATCTATTGCAGATCCTTGTGAAGCTGAATCTCATCTTTGGCAAAGAAGATAACAAATAATTTTAAAATGTTATAGGCCTACTTCAATTTCTAATTTAATTAAAATTTTCACTACAATTCCTGTGACGAATGCAACTTGCGAATGTTTTTAAGTGCATACGGCTACTGAAAACCTACCTCCATTCTACTATGGGACAATATAGACTAACTGGTGTTACTCTTTGGACATACATAAAAATACGACGATGTTCTAGACACATATTCATTACATACACATAAACTCTCGTTTTCAGTTCAAATAAACTTTCGTTTTTTAAAAATACTTACTATACCCATTCTTCTTGATAATTATCAACGTACAATAATAAAATTATATTTTTTATTGAATCGACTTATTTAGACGGTACGATGATTAAGATCTATAAAGTAATCCATTTATTTGTATATAGCAGATTGTGGCTATTTGTTATTGTTTTTATTAAATCTGAATATAATTACTTACTTTGATTCTATTAAATACACCTATTTTTCATTAAATCATATGTGTAGAAAGGCCAAACCTTTATTGTTTTAGATAAATTTAAAAAATAATAATTTTATGATGTAAACATAATTTATTTGTAATAATTAACTTTGTAAAATGCATAAAATGACTTACATTTTAAATAGAATATTCTACGCTTTTCTTCTACAAATATGTTATATTTTAAAATGACCCCACCCTCTCCGCTATAAAATCTTGGTTACGCGTGTGAATATAATATATGCACATTTAACGTCATTTATTCAGAAATGATAAAATGCATTGTCATGGCATAAGAATGAATTATAATTTACAGATTGGACACTTTATGCAAATAGTCAGTGAAAATACAACAACCTGTTCACATAAATGATAGGAAATAAAATAAAAATTAACTTAATAATTTGTTATCTAATTAATTAAAAATGAATGGTTAATTATAGTAGAAAAAAAATTATATTTAAAACACAGATTTTCCCAATTTTCTTGTTAGATTAGATTTATGTTATGTTTTATTATGTTATATTATTCATTTACCTATACCACAGTACATTTTCCACCAAATCGAAACAATATCAAAGGAGATTAACTTATCTATTTCTACTTTTGCTGCCCTGAACTATGTACTATGTTTACTAATTTCAAAATATTAACTACTCTTTGTAATCTATTTGATCATAAAACAATACACCCTTTTTATATTACTAGATAATTTTATTTTTTAAAATTCTTTTTTATGCATTTGGAGATAGATGAAATAAAACGGTCATTTGTTCATGTCTAACATTAATTAACGTGAGGTACAAATAAAGCATTTAAATATATTAATTATATTTGCCTCACTCTATTTTTCTTTCGTATCTCTAAATGGCTTATCCAAAATACACAAAGAAAATTATACTCTTCGTATTATTATTTTCACTCATAATTATTGTTCATTCTGTCAGTCAAATTGCTTTGCTTTATAAATATCATTTAAAGCATTCTTCGGATCTTATGTCTTAATTAAACCATTTAAACTTTGCAAAGTTGATTTTTTTCTTGATATTCTCAAGCATTTTTTACTTATGTAGGCCTACTCATTAAACCAACGTTTCATTTTTTATAAATGCTAAGTATTTTTAACTTATTTATTTTCTTGAATTTGAAATAAAAAATACTAAGGAGAAAAAAAGAAAACAAAAAAGGTTTTACGTATTCTAGTAGTTATATATATTTTTTTTTTCCATTAACGTTTTTGCCATTCTTAAAAGACGAAATTAGATAGTAAACAAGACGTTATAAAATAATAAATACAAACGAAATTACAGATTGAATTATATAATAAAAGGACGAGTTAAGATACAAAAAACTATTAATGATATACTAATTTACATAAGAAAGGATATTGTCTACATATTATATTAACCAGATACCAGATACGGGAATAAGATGGTAAAAGTTCTTATTCAATATGCTAAAGAAAAATCTACTAAATATAGAATAATGTGTTCTTTATGGACAAACAGATAATTTATTCATTATGGCTTTTATAAGTGAATTTCCACCAAATGATCATAAAATGTAATCAATGTATGTTTGTGTTTTCAATAAATTTGATTTTCTACTATTTGGTTTATTTGAAATATATATAATATTTTTTATTATATGTTACACATTCATTCATTCACATTCCATTACCCATAATTGACTTCATTGAAGTTTTTATTGTAATAACACTGATGTAGTGCTTCGTATTAGGAAGAATCAATAAATATACATGAAAGAATCTTGACCCTGTTTAAATCAAACAATAGAAAGTATAGCAAATTTAAAAAATGCTCGGTCTGATTTGTTGACATTTTTAAATTTAATGCGCGAATATTCAAAATCATTTTACAATTATTTTAGGGTAGGGGTAGATATCGGAAGTGGTTATATGTTATGTTAAATTACATATATTAAAATTATATGTTATGATCTAGAAGTCACCATTTTCATACTACAATCAATCATTAATTTGTTGAAAAAGTTTTGTGAGTTCTGAGGAATTTTAAAGTAAAATTATTTTACTGGTATGATGGTCAGAAATTTGTAGTCATAATAAGTTATGAAGATGTCCAAAAACAGTTTTTAATTTTTTTTTCAAGAAATTGTATATGATTTTGAAATGAAATTCATAATTGAATGTGTGTTATGTTATTTCTATTATTTTATTATTTGTTATGAGGTTATATGATTGTAATGGAAAAGCATTTGGCATACTGTGTTGTGAATATTTATTATGTGAGTTACACCCATATATATATATCGAATTTTTTGCCACATACTTTTTTCATTTAGAGATATACGAATAATCTTGACCTTACTATATGTGTACTAAAAAGAACGCCCTTTTAAAATATATGCGAAATCAAATATTTTAAACTTTTCTGACAAAAATTAATTACTAATTGAAATTTTTCAATTAATATATTTCAAAGATTAATGCATATTATACTGTAATAGTTTGTAATATATTGACTATATATTCAGGTATATACATATGTATGTATATTAAATATATCTATAGAAAAATACAGTTTTGTTCATGTTATCGTTGTTTTGTTTTACTAAAAATAGTTTAAACTTAAACAGAGAATTATAGAAAATGTTTATAGAATCCTATTTGAAGAATATCGTTAATTGTATTTAATATTTTATAGATTTAAATAATATTTAATTATATTTTGAGTTACCAAATAAACATATATTTTTATAAATTAGGTTATATAAAAAAGTTATGTGTAGTATAATTATGAAAAGTTATATTCTGGATCTATCGAAAAAGGGGTTTCAAAATGTCACATATAAAAGTAATATACTTATTAGTTTGATAAATAAATAAATATGTTCTTTATAAGCTTAACGAAATACTCAGTTATAATATGAGTGATAATTTCTCTAAGGTGAATATTTCGATCATAAAGTTCTCTAGAGAAAGTTAGTATACAACGCTTAATTAATTTATATTAGCTATATTTATAGTTAAAAATCCTTTGTGTAATATGTTGTTGAAATTGTTTTTGAGAATACATTTGTTTGAAATGTTTATGATTAATATATTATATATATGATATATCTATTATAGCTTGTCGAATTTCTCACATTAGAATTCAACTATATGATTTAACATAATTAAACAATACGTTTCGTCAGTGATTTCGAGATGGTGATATTGATAAATTGGTTGAATAAGTTTCATGTCTTCGAGTGAACGAATATAATATTAATTGGGTGAAATATATTATACTTGGAGTATGCTAATAAAATAAGACAATTTCATAATTGTATATAATGTATATTTAAAACAATTTACATGTTTTAATAATTCACAACACAAATTAAGAAGGTACAATTATTTCAAAACTCTCTTGTCACTAATTGATATATTGAAAAATAGAATAGTTTATTATGTTATTGTTAATTTGTTGTTGTAACGTATCTAAATAATTTGTACACCTCCGAAAAGATGAATAATCAGGAACATTTAAATATGTATTCGAAATAATTATTTGTTGATTGCTGATTTGAATGTTTTATCTTTTCAATTGATGTTTTAAAATATTTATTTCATAAATATCAAAATGTACCAGATGAACTTGTCTGTTGCAAAATACTGCATAATTATAATTCCATAATTTACTCCATATTTATACATTTTAAACACATGAAATCTAATGTAAAGCTTTTTGTTTAGTCAATATTGATGCTCATGTCGCTTGGATGTAATGACTGGCCGCCTCTAGATTAACAATACGCTGTCAGAGTAAAACAGGAACTAATTAAGGGCAGGAAACGGCATTTCTAACGTAAATTACACATGTCGTTTTGTATAGAAATTCTGATTTTTTAGACAGGTGTCGTTATCAATTATATTACAAATGGTTTACTGTTTCATATAGCTTCACATTGAAGTATGAAAAGCTATAAAGCTTAATACACAATATGTGTTTAATGTTGGTGCATTATAGAAAACAAAAGCATTTTGATCATTTATAGTTTTATTTAGACAGAATGACAAATAATAATTGTTATACAATATTACCAAACTCCCTAACTAGTAGTTATTTTTTTATTAATCACCATCTTAGGTATTGTTTATCTTAAGACATTAACCTAAAAGCGGAAAAGTTACCCAATTGACACGAATAAATCATTTTTTTAGAAAATCGCGAGAGTTTTCTTTAGTTTTACTTTTGTATAAACTGTTTTGTAAGAATGCATCAAAAGTGTTATAAGTTGACCCATTTTAAGTTACTTTGCATTTATAAGCGTTTGTTTATTATATAATTATTTAAGGATTTTATTGAACATACGTATAAACCAGACCCATGTATAAAAGTTAATATATAGACAATAGTCTAGTTTTTGGTTTTAGTTCCGGTTTTAATACATGTCTGCTAGTTTTGCTTATATACTATTTGCTATATATACTTTGTAATTTCTTTGTAGGTTCTTTGTAATTCAAATATCATTATAAAATTATCATTATAATAACAGAGAGTTTATCACATAGAACTGTATAAGACAGGGGTAGTACGGTTAAAAATAGTATTTTAACAGCTAACAGCAAAATTTTGAATGATTTTTTAGATTAAAACAAATGTTGAACACAAGGTATTCATTTTGCTAATTTCGTATTAACTTATTTTATCATCTGTTTGATTTAGTGAAAGATGGTTAACACCACATCGTCATAATATTTGTGCGGAAAGTTGGTGGAACGTAGTATTTTAAATGGTAACTAATGTATATAAACAGAAAATTTGATGGTATAAAACTACACCCTGAGATACTCTAGATGAAAAAATGCTTTCATTGTTATTTCTGCCATTTTTAAAGACAAACAGACGACAATTTATGAGGTCGTTTTTAAATCTAAATATGAAATATTTGATGTCAAAAACATTAGGAATATTTGATTCAATTACAGTAGATCGTAAAGCACTGTATCAAATACTTTCCAGGTATTATAAAAAATTATGGAGACAACAATAACAGAATATTGTTTCTACTTCTAACTATTTGATAACAGTATTACAAATAGAGATAAAGCGCTTGATTTACTACTGTTGACCTTGATTTATGATTTACCCGATTTCGATCAATACTAATTAATTAGAGTACCACTTAATCATTCATCATACTAAAAATGTACCTTTCAAAAAGTTTTACATGCAATCTTTCAAATTAAATATTTTTACATTGGAACTAGTATTACTTTACCTACTTTCTACTTATCTGATAATGCTTATTGTAAAATGAATGAAGAAAACAAGTGACATAACGTATCGTAGAGGAGATGGAGAACGAGATGTAAGGCAGACGATGAGTATTATTACGATATTATTACGATATTATTACGAAGAATGGCCAACATTTGCTAGATGGGCACAGTGCTACCAGATGAATTAATGCAAGAATCGGTGTCATAGGTATAATCCATAAGGCAAGGACAGTGTCCGAAAAGGGAAATGTACTATCCGATGCGTCGAGATCCATTTATATGTCGCGTATTGCAACTGTTAATAAAAGCTTCTTTCTTCATTGTTGTGATGTCTTTGGTTTTGCTTCGTCCTCGGTATGGTTCTTTGGCTTTAACCTATCGAAAAGCAGCCAATGCTGCTGCGAGAAAAGAGATATGCTGATGATCGTGCAGTTTGATGATAATCCAACCAGCGTTGTGTCTAATAAAATATGATGTGCTCTTCTTTGGAGGGCTGTTTTGATGACGCCTTAGACGACTGCTCATCTGCTTTTTACAAATTGCGGAAGATGTTGATTTCGTATGAAGTTCTTTCACCGAGGATGCTTTTCCTTTCAGTTGTACTGGCATTTTGTAAGGTTGTATAGGTGTATCAGAGTCCTGATCAATGAGACTATCTGGTGTGGGATCTGAGTGACCATAGTGCAATAGAAGTCTGATGGTGTCAATTTGCGTTTCTATTCGGGATATAAACAACTGTATTTGTCGGACAATGTCCCCTGCAGACAGAGGCGCTCTATAATTAAATATTTCATCGGGTTTATTGAATACCAATAATAAATTTAACAATTATATATTTACACAAACTACTTATTGTTTACTAATTAATATGTTACTCAATTATAATAAACCTATACGCAGCAATTTACCGGTTTGTGTTTGCGCACACCATTATTATTATAACTATAAGTTAGCACTTAATTTAGCACGTAATTAGCACGTATAATTTAGCACGTGATGAGCAAAACTATTTTTAAAAGTTTAGAAAATATTATAAAAACTTCGAAAGGTAAAATTAACCTTAACCACAATGAATTGTAGTATTAGCCCTTTTGACGAGCTAACCATTAAAATTAGGCTGCACATTTAATAACAATATTATAATATAGAAAAGGAAAGGAAACCAATGTATTAAAATAAAAATCTTCATTTTTATCAATTTTAAAACTATTTTAATAATTAAAAAATAATTAAAAATTCAAACATCTAAAACTGAATAAACTTTGTTCTAAAACTTGCTCTATAGTGGAAACGTATCCGTTGAAATATTACGAAAATCTTAAATAATTAGTGTTGCATTGCCAACAATATAACAAAAAAGTATTTGAAGGTTTAGGAGTTTATTTGAGATGTTTGTTGTCTTTAAATTATTTACAACTATTTTTACAACTATAAAAGTAGTTATCAAAACTTATGTATTTCCTTTGAAAAATCAACAGCGACTATATGGAGCTTTATAAATGTGTAGATAATATAATTTATGTTCTATATATTTGGCACGGGATAACCTTGAAACAAGTTTATTTAATTATTTCTCTTCGTAACTTTGTTAGTCGACATCATTCCTATTACTATGTATTCCTATGTAACATAATTCCTATGTATTGACTGTTGTTTTGTCTGTAAAAGTTATAAATAGTGTATATGTGTGTGTATACGTATAGGTGTGTTTGTGTGTATTACACAAATTTTCGGCATTACATTATGACCAAATATCGAGTTATCGGTTTGACTATATATTCAGCACGAAAATTGAAAGCTAAGTAAACATACAAGTACTAGTCCAATATCTTAAACAGCTAATCACGTACCACAAATTATTCCACCAAATTATTACATTTAATGAAAATGAATCAATATAAATATTTCCAGTTTATGTACGCGTTAAACTTAATTATACAATTTATGTTCTCGAATGGACCTATGTTATACCATATATGATAACCTAAATATAGCAACATTTAAAATCACTAACAAACTTTAGTGTATTTCTAAAGTTATTTGTTATAATACAAGGTAATTAATAAATCTAAAGGATGATGTCAAGTATTATACTTTACTTTATTTGAAACTTTCTAAAAATCTAATTTTTCAATTAATGAAATGCAGTCATTATTAAATCCATTTAATAAATATGTATTAATCCATTGTGTATAACTATTTAGTCTTCGGTATATATGCTATGTACATGTAAGAAATTTTTATAATTTTTTAAAATTATTACTTTAAAATAATTATCGACCTTACAGCATTTCTTAAATGGTTATTTATCATTGAGTAAATAATCATTTTTTAAGACTTTACGCACATATATATAATTTGCTTCTACAAAGGAAAACATAAACCTATTTAAATCGTTTACATCATTTTACATAATCATATAAATCTAAAATGATTTACATAGCCAATAATAAATCGTTCTTCATTAAAGATGACTTTTTCATTTTTCATGTTCAAGGTAACATTTGTTATTTAATTCAAAGATAAAACAGTATTAGAAAATAATATTTTAAAGTATAGTACAATGTAAATTTTTGCATATTATGGTTTTAATTTTAAATAACAAAAATGTGTATAATATATTAGAGAGTAGAAATATTACGTTATATAATAAAGATAGACATTCATGACCGAAAAAGATGCAAGCCTACATCATAAACCCGAGTACATGAGTCAGAATCCATAAAAAAGTAATACAATGCTTATCGAAAATATTATATATTTATAAAGGTTAGAAAGGTTTGCTTTGCCCCGATAGCGGCAAAATGGTTGTCATATAAACATAGTGACAATTGAAGTGTTCTAATCACCGAAAAGCACATGTTGTGTGTTGTACAAATCCGATTGCATCATTACGAAATATATTTTTTTCTCCAATAATCCGTAAATATATTGATTTTCCACTATAACTCATAGGCTGGTTAAAATATTAAGGAGATTAATGACTTTCCGTTATATAATTATTATTGAATATTCAAAATGTAATTTTTATGTAATTATAACATAAACAACAAAACGTATTCATTTAAATTTCATTTGATAAATATTATTACAAATATATAGAACATTCAAAAATAGATGTATTTACTATTTATTCAAATCGATTATGTTTATAAATTACAATGATATTTAAATTTAAAAATGTTCAAAGTTAATAAATATAACGTACTTAATGTTGTTATGTGGTATAATTGATGTAAATTATCAAAATGATAATATAAAGTTTAAAAGAAGGTGGTTAAATTGTAAAAGAAATTGCTGATAGTTATGTATCTTTATCAACTATGTGATTTACAGTGTAGAAATAAATATTATGACGTGGATAATTCAAATTTTTAAATAATCATAAAAATTGTTAATAATAAAATCAATGAAATAGCCTAATGTTGTAAAATAACTCAATACAAAAGATACAAACAAAAATGCACAAAAGAAGTAGTAAGTTATCTCCGTTTAGATAACTAAAGGCCGGCGGATATTGGGATTGAGGATATTAAATTATTTTATTATCTAGTTATCTTCCCGACAAGGTTGCGTTGTTCAGATGTATTACGACAATCAATACTTTTTAATATGCTTCATTCGGCATGTTAGTCAAAATTATTTCCAAAGTATTTAGCTATATTTCTTATCGTTAAATTTTTCATCCAATATCTTTCCTTGCTTTATTTGTTTTATTCTACATATATGGTCGTTCATTCTAATATTGTTGTTATTGCTATTTTATTCAATGTACGAATTACTGAAAATCTTACAAATGTTAAAAATTTTAGAAGAGCAGCTTCATCCTATATTTTTTCAGTGTTCCATATTATGCACTTGAGTACTATTGTTTATCAGTCACCAAGTTAGAAAATTTTCAATTTTTCTTCAAGCATTCAATTTTAAATACGAAATTATTATCTAGTTTCACTGCTAGTTTTATAAATTTTGTCTCCCATCGTAGGTGGCATCAAAAGGAAATTATAGGAAAATCCGGGAACATTTGTTTCATTCGATCACTGTTACCCATTAAAATATGTTAAATGTTTATAATGACTATTATCTAATTTAGGCAGACAAATATTATATTGTATAACGCATGGAATATTGTCTTTGTATATTTTATTGTTATAAAAAAAGTAAATCATTAGCTAATGAAAACCTAATTAGGTTTTCATTTTTATAATTATCTTTTTCTCAAACCATAACCTATTATTAAACATGTTTTACAGGAGGTATGGTGACAATTACTATCGTCTGTAGCGTGTGTATCTTTTCAATAAAGATTTGTCTTTAATGAATAAGTATTGCACGAGCACTAACAGTCATGTAGAAAAAGTTAATATGTTTAAAATAATTTAAAGTTTTATGCATTTAAATGATTTCAAGTTATTAGAAGTACTTAAATTTTGTATAAATCCAAAATACATCTTTAAAGTTTTGCTACTTCGTCATTCAAAACATAAACATTGTCTATAAACGGTTTTCTATTCGAAATCTATTAAATGCTTAGTTTCAAAATTATGTATAAAAAAAGAGGCAAAATAAATAAAACTATTAACATTAACCACTAACTATTTTATTTGGAACACTTTTTATTTACACATTTACATTTATTGCTAATTTTCAAACATGCATTTGTTCATAGTGATCAATAGCAGTGTACAAATTATAAACGTCCGCTCAAACTAAAAGAAAATTAATAGAAACGTTTATATCCCTCGCCTTTATAATCAAAAAATCGTTAGTATCCTTAATAAAAGATTTGTGCTGCATAAGAGGTTTTAAAAAGAATAAAATCAGCATATAGTGAAATTCTTGCCAAATTAATCTTGCGTATTGTATAATTATTGTGAAACTAGAAGGAAGGAAATATAACAAATTTCGTATAAATGTTATATGAGCTATAATTTCTATCAATTAGAAAGTAAAATAATGAATACTTAATATCAGCACATTTATAAAAATAACTTATTTCTAAATATATATGTTTGCTATTAGAAAGCATATTATAAACTTTTCACATAATCTGTCGTGTCGTGAAATCTTGTATTCGTGTCATGTAATATTTTGTAACCTCATTTATCTGCTTGTTTAACTGTAATAGAAATATACTTGGGAAGTTTAAAAAGAGCTTCGTGTAGAGAGATTAACAAATTTTGTTCATATTTAAATTAATTATCTTTAATAAGGTTTTAAGTTTCCCCACCAACTATATTAATTTACTATTCTAAATTAGAATATGTATTGTGTGGAAACTTAAGACCTGATTCCAAAACCGATTTTTCAGAAGGATCCAGAAAAACTAAAAGTTAAATTAACTATAAGATATACCTAATATAAGTACTGTTCAATTGTTTATTTGTAAGAGATTTAGAAAACATAATTTCTTATTTCCATTGATTTTTTATTAAATTAAATTTGTTTGAAACAATTAATGGGGAAGTTTTTTACAAACTTTATGAGACAAACTATAATAACGAGTTTACATTCTCTTTCAAAAACAGTGCTATATTTTTAGGTGTAATTAAGTTACAAGAAAAGAAAAAGAAACTGTCAATATTGTTATTACGAAGATTTTTTTTTAATCATTAAGGATTGATTATGTGTGACAGAAGTAGGATCGATTCCATTAAAAAGATCAATCGCAAAAGCGTTGGTAAATAAAACAGAATCATAGAGCCGATTGATTTGTTTCTAAACTTTAGGAACGATAAATTTATATTTTGGTTAGTAGAATAAATTTTATTTACTTAAGTAAATAAAAAGGTTAACCTAATTGATCTATGTAAAACTATCAAAAACCCTGATTTGACCACCAATGGTACGGTACTAGAAAAGATCTAGTGATTTCCAGATCCGCAATAGCTAGAACCCAAAACATTAGACGACACAATTACCAAACCTTCCACTAACGGATGCTTTTCGTTGATGCTATATCTTAAGAAAAGAGTATCAGACATCCGCAATATTATCAGATAGCCATAATGCGTCTTCAATATAGTTTTATATTTTAAAATGATATTTTAATAAGAAATAAACGACAAGAATGTTCTAAATCAGCAATCAACTAAAAAAGTTGAATGGTTAAAATTATTAAGATCACCAATATGTTTATTATATGACATAAAAAAGTGATTATTTCTAAAGCATATATCCAACGATCTATAATAGATAAAACTACATTAGGTTAACGAGTTAAGTATTCATCAATAAGAGCCTTAATTATTAACAGCAATTTTGAGTTTTTAATAATTTCAGAACTCATCTCAATCAAGAGAAGGAAAAGAAGCTGTAAGTTCGAAATCAAGTAATTTAGGAACATTTCTTGAGATAAGCGGTCACACAAAAATTGTATATGGCTATACGATTTTGCAAATTTGTTTCCTAAACTTTGAATTTTATTTTAACTTATCTAAGTTCTGATTTAATTCGGTATTACCCACAATATACAAATTCAAAAACAATGTACATAAACATTAATTAAATAATTTAGGAGCTTACTGATTGGAACTGGTATAATTTTTTTTAAAAACAATTCAACTTCTCTTACTTGCTAATACTGCCTAAGATAAATTATACAATAAATGAAATTACATTTTTTATTAATAATAATAAATAAGTTAAAAGGAAGATACTATTATAATAAAAATATTCAATATTTATATATCCTTTTCAACTATAAAAGTGATTTATAATGTAGATATATAACTTAATTTACAACTTTATGATTAATTATAACATTTAAAAAAATTAAAATGAAAACGTTAAAAAATAAGATTAATCAAGTAATGTTATTAATAGAATTAATTCAAAAGTTTTAAAAAATTAATTAGCAAAAGAAGAAACAAGTTGTTCACTTCTAGCGTTATAAGGCCATTGAAGGAATTATATTATACATATATAGTATTCTTCCCGACTTCGTCGATCATATTATAGTTCGAAGTCCCATATATAGACTTCTGAAGTATTTAACTAAATTATTATCGTTAAATTTGTCAAAAACTATTTTGCCTTGTTTCATTTATTTTATTTTACTACTATCGCCGTTCATTCTATACTAATATTTAATGTACTCCAATTTTAACCTATGTATTTTTTATAATTCATTTATCAGTGATTGCATTCCATCTTACAGCTGATGTTTGGTTTTTATTTTGAATTAAAATTGCTTCTAAATATAGGTCACTTACACTATAACACTATACATATACATATACATATACATATGATATAGTTAATATAACAATGATCTATAACTAGTGTTACCTAGGTAATGAATAAAGGGGAATTTATTAGCTACAACACATGCAATGCAGATATTATTTTGATATATGCAGATAGGCCTATATTGCAATTTAGACAGAAAATAAAAACATTTCCTTAGTTGTTTCCTTTAAGTCCTTTTACGAATACACAAATAGGACTATTTAAACTATTTAACAATTTCAATAAGTTTTAGTATTAGTACACAAGTCTAACACCTTTCTACATATATTTTAGTTGACTAAATATGATCGTTTATTTAACTGGGACATGATTATTTATTTTTAAAAATGTTATCTGTACTTCTACTATAATATTTTTTATTAAAAAAATATAATTTTAAGTTAAAAACATAGATTTAAACAAGAATTAGTGAATATTTAAATATTTAAATTGACTACAAGTCACTTACGAAATACAGTGTTAAAATACAGTCCATTAATTACAGAACACCTTATAGTAATCTAAATTAGGGCTGATTTATTAAAATTTAGTTTCATAATATACTCTATAATTTCACCACTTAGATGGTAATAAGTTATATTTTTTAACAATATATCATATTGCCATATCTTTTTTCAGGTAATGATCAAGATAGCTCTGTTAGATATAATTTTTTAATGATTTCTTACCTATTAGTATTTTCAGAGACTATATATCTATATACTATCAGAGACTGTATCTATATACTAGTATGCTAAATAGGCGAATATTTTAATTTACCTAAACATAGTAAACATAATTGAGACGATTCTTTTAGACATTAATGTTATAAGATCTTAAAATGGAAGATTATTAAAATTAGGATTACGTTGCACCCGCATAATATGGAATATATACTCAAAATAATAATTAACATATAAACTATATAAATATTATAGTAGAAGTACAGATAACATTTTTAAGGAATAAATAGTCATATCCGAGTTAAATAAACGATTGTTTTAGTTCGATTACTTTACAACTTTATTTCAACTATGTTTTTTTCCTGTATCTCAATTGGTTTTTTATCTGATATTAATTTTCATTTAACATTATTGATTCTCATATAAAATAATTTGTTATCTCTTTATATATTTTTTTTTTATCATATTTTTACTTCCATTCATAATTTACTTGATAAAGGACATACATATAACAAAAACAATTAATAAACCGTTAAAGTATTAGTTTGAATACTATTTAGATGTGTCTAAATAGTCATGTATATATGTACAATATATATATGCTTCATGTTAAAGATAATGTTCACATATAGGCAGACCCTACTGTTTACGGTACATAGCCAGGTTTTTAAACTATATTATGGCATCAAGTTTAAAGAATAGCTGTTTTAGATAACTCGTATTATTTTTAAAGTTTCTTAAATTTTATATGTGACAATAAAATTATAACTTTTATTAAATAATATTGGTAATAATATAATAATAAAGTACTAAATTTATTGATTGAAAATAAATATCTAAAAAACCAATACTAAAATATTCATAATTTTAATTCGTTTTTTAATATAAAACATTTTCCTAACCTTAGTATTTATACTACAGTGCCGGTGCTGGCGGGGGGGAGAGGGAATCTGCCCCCAATAAGTAATACTATTGTAGAACAAACACAATGATGTCGGATAATTATATTTGCTTTCGGAATTCTGTAGCTAATATATAAAAATTATGAATTAATAAATACTGCCATTCAAAGTGTATAATTTCAATATTTTGTATCCGATGGACAATTGGAGTGCTGCTACCCCCCACAATCAATAAATCTCTGCGCCGGCGTTGTACTGTATATTATGTTACCATTAGCTGCACCAAGCGCATATGGAATAGTATTTAGTTTCTCTTATTAGGAGACTAGTTAGGTTGTCTATTTAGCGACAAACATGTACTACTTATAATGAATGCATTTAAAAAGGAAAAAATGAAGTAAAAAACTGATTTTAGTCTATTTTTCGATATTCAATAAAAATAGATATCAGTAAGCGCCAAAAATAATTTACCAGACCGTATATAATGATGTAAGTGATTAATTAAAGTTTTACCCTAAAAGCTGAAATACTGTACATTACAGACAAAATTTTAAAAAATGTCTATAAAAGCTTTAATTCATTTATATTATAGACGTGTATCATACGTCATCAAGATTTTCGTTATATTCTACCCAAATATTTGGAATCGAAAGTGCATTAATTATTAGACAAATACTGAACATTTCAATGCCCACCAAGTGCGACACGACTTGCCGCAAAAAGTTAATTAAATACATTTCAATGAGCCTGTTTCCACCGAACACGACGCGACGCGACGAAACTATTTGAAATTAATCAAATGTTTCTGTTACGCCGCGCGACGAAATGAATACTTCAATACAAACATTATAATAACTGATGAGACATAAGTCATAGACACACGTTCAAGCACATACTGGGAAGAGTAAGAGGGAAAATTAGTAACACAGACTGTATGAATTGGTCGTAAACAAACATTAGCTGCCTGCATATACTTATCTCCCAAAATTTATACGTGACACCAGGCTCAAGTAGTCAAACAGATATAGTGCGTGGTCTTTTTATATAGATAGACATATATTTCTATACAGCCATAATAGCACATGGTATTTCGTCGCGTCGCGCTTAGTAATAACCAATTTTTTTGCCGCGCGGCACTCCTTCATGTTTCGTCGCGTCGCGCTTGGTGACATAGGCCTTTAGTATATCTTGAGTATTAAACGATCAAACACGGGTGGGCCAATTTGACACTACTTTTGGTTCTTCTAGGTTTAAGTCTGCTACTTTTTGTGATTTAATTGTTAGCAATATTTTTAGAAATTAGCTTTTTTCGTTAATTACAAATTTAGTTATTTCTATTGATATATGAAGATTTTCTTTCATTTTAAATGTAGTTGTTGTATGATATTGTTCATTTAAGAAACATTCAAAATTAAGTAAATTATATTTAAAAATCAAATACACTTCATCGAAATATGAAACCAACTACATTACTAATTTTGCAACTAGACAATCACCATTTAAAACGGTTATACATTTTGGAGATAGTTTTTGGGTAATACTCCACGATGATGGTAAATAAAACAAATCAACTTCTGTGTAAATTGTTATTGCATAAATAAATTGATGTAAGTCTCTCCCATGCATACGACCAATTAAAAAGATTTTTAAAGTAGAACTTTGTTCATTTAGAAAGGACTTCTCTTTAAAGATAGCAATACTAGCAATATACGTTTACTAATTGTTTCAATTTCACATTTTGAATTGCTTGATGTAACTATAACACTTTTAAAATTAGATGACTTATTATATGAAAATATTCAGTTAATTTGAACCATGTCACAACAATTAACAAAAAATTAGAAATCTAATAATTCAAAAGTTATAAAACAGGAGTGGTGATCTAATTTTGTAATAAAAACGTATTAATATTGAAAATATTGAAAAATTAATATAATGAATCTGATTTTCCTCCTAATGATAATTGAAATGCATTGTCTCTAAATTAATTAACAAATGTTCCGATTAATCAATTTGATTAATATAGTAAATACAATAGTACACTCGTATCAATCACTCAATTTCTCAATCAGTTATTGATAAACATAAATGTAAAGGACAAATATCAGTATGATTTAATTTTTCGTTATTATTTGTATTTGTTTATTTAGAAAGATTACGCAAAATATCACTCAAACTTTGATTGATTGCATCAATATGACCTTTGGTTTATTTTAACCCATTTTTGCTATTATTTGTAATGTAGGGATCGACATCAACCAACAATGCCCCTAAATGTATGTGTAAAATCTGGTGACAGTTGGTTTAAATGTGATGACAATATCAATTATAAATGTAAACAGAATTCAAACATTATTAATTTTACAACATCTTATATGATTGTTAATGACTAATTAACTAGGTGCTAAACTATATAGTTATAAATACTCATTGAATGGATTTGTTGAAGCCAGACAGAAAATTGCCCAATTCAAGCAGGTATACCTAGCTGGCACTCAACATTTATATGACAATATCGGTTCATGTCGTCCTATAAAGCGTGCCATTCAGTTATGTAAATTCCGTTGTTCAGCCTGGGGAAATTCCGCGAGTAGGCATCAAAGGCCGTGCATAAGGATTATAATCTGTTTTGGGAGAAAAATGGAAAAATTGGTCTTGCAAACTTAAAATGCCTTCCCGACAGATGTGCTTTGGGAATAGTAATGGTGTACATACAAAAACCGGTAAACTGCCGCTGAGGATCCAAAGTCCCGCAGCAATGTTTAGTCACCTTTTTCTTTTTTAATATGCATTTGATTTGTTACACTTTTTTCTTTTTTATGATCTGGTCTGTCCGCAGTTAGGCTTCTGCTTCTTGTATTTGCTAGACTGTCTCTTTTTGTGACTTTCTACCTTATCACTGCAACATTTTTAAATTAATATGTATGGTTTGATAACGCATTCCTTTTATTTTACAATTTTGGTACTGAATAGTGTTTTCTTTAAACTATAGTGATAATAGTATAACGTGTTATTTCTTATTTGGTGGTAGAGTTTGATAATTCTCTGATCTCTTCTTTATTTCATTTTCGATTTGATTTGTTGTGGTGTTGAACAGTGAAATAGATTTTGATCATTACTATTAAATGTTTTTTTGCTAAGTTCCATTCCATTGTATGTTTTACTGCTCTTTCTCTTTATATTATAGATTGTTTAGTCTCTGTTATCATTTGTGGGTGAATATTATGTACCATAATGGAATAAATCAATGAGCCATAAATCGGTGGAAGCCATGATGAACCTCGAGATATTTCTATCTAACTTTCCGTCAATCAGTGCAGCCAGGGAACCAGCAATTGTTAATGCCGAATTCTCAAATGAAGCACGCTCATGCTACTGCCACTTCAAAAAATGGTCCCTGATTGCCCAACATGACAACACTACCTTTTGAAAGTATTTCAGTCAATATTTCAAAGATAGTAAGATATTAACTACAATTCTTCGCAACCTCCACATTTAACACTTGTCCTTATCAGCATTTACCATGCATAACAGGTTCCCTTAAAGAGAGTAATCCAAGAGATGGTGTAATCGTTAAACCGTTGCATACACCAGTCTCTGTCCAGTACATTGGTCATCAGAAGTATAATCGGATCTCTTGAGAAATAAGGCATTGGGCGTGATCGAGAAAGTGCCTTATGGTCAACCAGTCTCATGATGTAATCGGATTGCTGTCACGAAAAAAAAATTATTGTACCTCGCAAAGAATAGTTGATCATTCGTTTCTAAACGTGAGATATTTGTAAGTGGATCATATTTCCATCTGAATATAACGAAGGGCTCATGGAATACAGTTAATAACTCTTGGAATGGATACCATAGAATTCCTTTCATTGAACACTACCGCAAGCTTGCTTCTTTCATTACACCAATTGTTTGGCCAATGCAGATACACAATATAACTTCAAGGTTTACTTTCCTCAAGTGATGTCTTCAACCGGCGTTGTGATGTCATTCTATGTGACTTTCTTGAAAATACAGTCTGTTGTCGTTCTGGATTACTTACCCAATTCCTGACATGCATATATAGTCCATCTGAAAGAGGCAAGATCCCTGTTAATACGGTTTTACTAGTGCAGAAGCAGTAGCACTTTTCAGCACAGCACATGTACCACTTCCACATGTCACAATCTTCAAAAGTTGGATCTACAAACATAACAGCTGGAGGACTCACACGCACCAGAGTCCTGGTGCATAGATCTGCATTCAATCGTGATGATTTTGTGTAAAGCTTGTATAAGTCTTAGGTACAGTCTCATGTTTATGTCAATTAACTATAATAAAGTTTTTATATATTTTTTCTTAGTTCTATTATTTGTTTTAATTGCGTTTTCTATTTATGTTGTGGATAGTTTAATCTCTGCAGTTATCATTTTAAATATATCATCTCTCAAAATGTAATGAGAGTTTGCTTAAATTTGAAAATATTCGTTAAGGAGATATTTATTTGTTCCACTCCCTTACACGTTGATGGCTAAATAAAGTACATTATATTTCGTCGACAGATTTTGAGAATTATTAAGTTGAAGATTACATTTTTGTAGAATTAAAGATGGGTAGTTGATAGAGTTATTGAAAATTTAAATTTTACTGTTAAAAATTTTGAAATCTATATTATTATTTTAAATATATTGTTATCTTAGGACAAAAACAAAAAATGAATATTATAACGATTTTTTAATTCTGCATGGGTCTTCTTAATTAGTTGGTATACTTTATGTATGGAACGTGAGCGCACAAAACAGTGGTTCTTATAAAATTCACATTGTATTATGATGGTGATAAAATAAAATAAATTTTTGATCATCCCATTGGTTGAAAACAAAAACCTTTCCCTTTTGGGTTGACAAAAATAGTTTTCCCTTATGCCATATATCCTGGTAAACAATACATTCAATTATTAAAGAATACACAGTTAACTAAGTTTGAAGAAATTCTACTCAAAACATCATGATGGTAAACATCTTATACAAACAAATATTCTTTATATTTGACAATAGAATGAAACATTTTTACACAGATAAAATTATTGTGTATTAGCTAACCACAAAGTTCTACTTCATATAAAACCTATTGTATGTCTCAGTATACCTATTAATTTAAAAATGTCATTTATCCATTAAACTTCGATATATTTTTGCATTATTATCATTTTGTCATTACGTGATAGTATATGTGCTCAACTATGTCCCCTATAAATATGTTTACACATATGATTATTTAAAAAACAAGTAAAATGTTATAAAATATCTCAAATCAAAATGTTTGTAGATATAAAACATGAATTACTGTTTGAACTATTCCTGATTCGTTTATCTTAGCTGCACTATATGTAGTGTATTTTGCATATATAATGTAGTTAACCATATTTTGTAAAATTTTTATTACTTTTTTTTTTTTAATTTTCATGAACATTTTAGTATTAAGAACACTTATTGTAAACTTATCATAAAGAATGTACATTTTGTCAATGGTTAATTTAAAAGTTAAATAAATACTATTCTCCTTTATTAATACATTTCTTCTATTATCTTTTATCGATAACATGATTCGAAGTCAACTGCCTTTGTTATTATTTGAGTTCATAATGATTCACATGATATTTTATTTCATGACACCAAAAGCGACATTTGACATGACAGATTCAAGAATTATTTATGAAACAATAAATCAGCGCCCCATATTACAAACATTAATTTTTCATGGTTCATATACAAGTACGTGCATCTTTGTCAATTCCTAGAGTACAAATAAATGATTTTAAGTAAGAAATACTCTTTCTGAAATGCTGTACACTTTTGCATTCAGTCTTGGGATTCATTGTTGTTTCCGCTGCATGCCACTTCTGTGAAAAAATTCTCTCATATAATTGTATTCTAAAACACATACTATGTCGACGCTACAAGTGTATTTATTATATTTGTTTCAAACTATATACTGCGTTTTCTGTTGTTGCTTATTAAATGTGTTCAAATTGTCATATATTCAGCACAGGAATAATTAGAATATAGTATCTATTTTTAGATATATTGTCCTTGCTGTCAACAAAAGTGAGATGTCCCTTTCAATTTGAAAATATACAGAGTGAAATTTAAAATATTTTACAATTATAAATACATGGTATATCATTTAACTTTCATAACAAACACATTAAACATGTTTAATTTTAGAATGAAATTGACGGATGCTTTCAGATAAGTTTGCCATGATAATTCAATTGCTATGAAATAATTGAATACAAAAATTATGCATTTTGTGTAAAATTAACCGCTATATAAAGTTAAAACAAAAACTATACTTTAAAATGAATAATTCCCGCAGCGTAGTAATAAGTAAAATATTAAGTTTTGTGTTGACCTGTATACGCTGTAAATTATTAAGACACAAATAGTTATATACATTATTCTTTATTTCTGTTGACAAGTTCTAAAGAACAACGAAATAAAAATCGATATATAAGTATTTATCTTTATAAATTACAGGATATACAGGTCAACACAAAACGTTGCTTTTATACTTTAAAAAATTATGTTTTCTATTAATAATTTCATTTCATGGTAAATTATTTATATTTATGTATATTATTTATATACACTGATCATGTTTAATGTTCAACATTTGGGTCGTATATAGACAAGACAGTGGGTCATATATGTCTAAGAAAAGTATTGCATTACTGGGGTGTGTCCCATAAATTGTATTGATGTTTAATATTTTATTGTATAATTACATTACCTAATCAACCTAATTTTTTAGAATTTACTAAATAATTTTGTCTTAATATTTCATAACTGGGCACCAATAACTATAATCACCATTTGTTAAATCTAAGTAGACATAAACTTCTTTAAAAACTAGTTTTTTCTCATAAACTCTGAAGAACGATATCAAAAAACTGAAACTTGAAACGTTGACGGAGACTATAGCTAACTATTTATAAGAATAGTTTTTCATTTTGTTTTCTTTATTTTCAATTTCATATACATAGCAATATACCGTTCTCGATAGGCGTTTTCATAAACACTAATTCACATTTTAAAGATTTAACAATGACTCGAATAATATTAGCTAAGTAAGTATATGTATATTTGTTCTGGTATAGAATCTTGCTTCGACAGAATATTAATAAAACTGGGTATATAAAATTTGTCTTTTAGGAATAAACAAATTATGAAAATAATTTATTTTCTCATAAAAGTCAAATAATAACCACATTAAACAAATTAAATATTTGGCTCTATCAACAAAATTGAAAGCTCACATATAATATTTCTATGGTGTCTAACATAAGCACATTTCTTACACAATATTTCAAAAATATTGTTTTTATTATTATCCAGTGTTGATGCGTCAGAAACCCAAAGTAGGCCTACGATGTTTTAGCTTCGATAGCAGACATTTGTAATAAATATTAAACAAATAGTATGGTAATAATTGTCAATATATAATTTCAAAGTGATAGTGAGCAACCTGACTAAACTCACACTGCTTTCATTTGATTAATTTGTTTCCATATAGTGTAAATACACCTACTCCGATAAATCTTAACAGCTAAAATAGAAATAAATTAATTCAAATTAATTTAAATTTTGGATTTGTAAAAAATAAACACTATTGGACCAATTAATATGGACGAAATCCTTAACCATATTCCAAGAATTGTATTCGAAATAACCGGAAATTTCGGTTTGACCGGAGTCGAGTATATTGTAGATAACAATTATTGATTAAAATGTACTTGCGATCCACCATGGAACATTCAAGATTTACTTCCTTGGTTATGATTCACATCCACAGAAACATTCCTGTGGTCTAAAAGAAGTTTGTTCAAGACTTTGCTAAACGACAAATCGGACGAATTGAATAAAATAATGTTTTGAACAATTACAAGTAGAATCAACTTTACTTGTGAAATTCTATAAAAAAATTGAAATCGCCCACTATACCATTATACATAACAAATATTTATTTATTTAATGTGTAAATTTTCGGTTCATTTCAAGTTGGTTCCATTCACCGATGTTTTTTTAACACATTATGTACAACCTACACAACATGTAAATGAAATACGATGGTATTTCTGTTTTATATGTAAACTGTAAAGGAGCTCAATATCAAACTTAGGATATTTGATCAATTTCCTTCAGTCTAACATTATTTTCACTTTGGAATTTAATCAGTTTCTTTAATTCGTTGTTCCTAATTCATTTAACACTCTACTTTTTCCAAAATTAGTGGCAATTTATCTTGAGTATAACTATGTCATGCAATTTTATGTTGTGTTTTTAGTTAATGTACTACAACGCTAAACATCTTGCTCAAAATATTTTCAATAATTGTGTCTATATTTTTTAAAAGTAGTTGTTTTTAACTTATGGTAATAGATTTTTTTATGGTAAACAATATCAATTTGCGCCTAAACAATAACTCAACAAGGCATAAGGGGACCAGCCGTGCATTCTAACGTATAATTATAAATCTGCCTATGCCGAAGGCAGTGTCTGCTATATTTGTAACATACCTTTCCCTTTATTTAAAAAAGTAAATCAATTATCTCTTCCCCTCTCTCTGTCGGTCCTTCCTATGTACCTATCGAGGAGCTGCTTGCCAAAACTAGTTCGCAACTTCATCCTATTTTTTTTTTTACATTTCACGTCATATATATGCCTAAGCATTAGAGCAAGTACTGGAGTGGGACCTCTCCGTGTGGGACCTCTTTTCGTCATCGCTCAGACGAAGGAGAAGTACATGGCTACTATGTGTAACCAGCAACTGATAACAGGAAAGCAGTTTACGTCACTCTTGGCTTCTAAGACACCTTCCAAATTATATAATCGTAGTTAGACAGCTTGGTGCGGAATATTTCCGCAGATAAGCTGACCCTCACGAGATTATTAATCACCAACGATGAGGAGATTTTATCTAGGAGACTTTAGACTGTAGGACCTTCGCCCACTGCACCCTTTGCAATCTACGACAGAACGTTTATTAACCGGCAGATGCTGTCGGTTCGTTCTTGGAATCGATTCTCAGTGACGAATGTTTGGATCCATGCTGAAATATCTTAATCTGCCAGTGCTGTCCTGGGACTCGGAATTAAAAATCACAGGCGCCAGATAATATATTTTATAATTAATTATCTGAATTAAATATAGTCTCTTAAATCCCTTTTCTTTAATTCTCTTCTCTATTAATAAGTACTTTCTGAACAAGGAAGGTATTCGAGGCGGTATGACATTAAAAAATAAACAGCACAACGTCACGTCAAATACTCTTCGATACATTCCCGATTGTTGCAACATCACTTAACCAAACATATATGTATTGTATGTAGACTCCAACATCTCATACGGCAACTCTTTTCGACATAACGAAACGACTAGTTTTGCCAAGGATTACAACAAATTAAAAAATAACTCCCTTTTCGACAGGACGATGCAGAATGTGCGCAAGATGTGAGTAATAAAAATGTTAGATCAATTCAGTTATTTCCTGTTTTGTTGTCTATCTTTCAACAGATTGAAGTTCCGCCTCTGCACCTTCAAAGAAAATTTTGAGACCCATTTATTTATAGGTCAACCGGTCTTGGACCGCTAGAAGCTGGTCATGTACCAATTATATTACAACACTCTGAAATAGTACGTGTACCATCTTCGAGGCACCATAGAGGAGCACTAGCGGAGATATCGACTCATTTTTCCTCAGAAAAACTGGTATCGATGTGGCGGTGAACATGATTGCAAACATGAGGAGAGACGAAACTCATCTAGGATATATTAAATATTAGGCAGCAGGCAAGCTATTCAGTGAATGAATTGTGTTGAGATCGAAATATGTTGTTAATAGACACGTAAATATGTGCAATTTAAAAAAAAATCTGTCAAAAACAAAAATTGAAACATATACACATCATTTTAATCACACGATTTGCATTAAATTATATAAACAACGATTAATACACGTGAAAGATTCCCTGACAAGTATTCAATAAAAATAGTAAAATGAATAATAGTAAAACTTAATGTGATCAATATGTGATCAATATGCGATCAATACAATTTGATTAACATTTAGCGAATGAATAATTTAGGAAAGGCATAACAGCGTTTATTTCTTATTGCATCAAACAATTATTGAAATTATTTGCCCTGCAGCAAAAAGTTCATCTGATTATTGATGCAAACAGTATCCTATACTTGTTTACTATTACTTAAATGACGTTTAATTTAACAAACGTAAAGCTATTTGAAGTGACTCTACTTGTAGGTAACTAGCAAATCTTTCAAGTGGAAATTTTTTTTTTCGTAGCAAAAATGCAAAAATAATTTATTACATTATAGTTATTATACATATATGTATAGAGCAAGACTATTTAGCCATATAGCTATTATATAATTATTTTCAGTTAACCCTTGGAGTTTAGATTTTATACTCAAAAGTTGAACTGATGTCCTAATTGGAATGACTTAATTCGAAGTAAAAAATTTTGACTCAAAATATCTTAAACAATAATAAACAATTGATTGATTTAGATGTCATGATGCTAAACAACAACATGAAATTGTTGCAATTTAATTAAAAAATATGCTGGGAGGTTAGTAACCATCCCCCATTTGACTGTGAAGGGCTAAACTACATAGTTAGTGCTTTTTAAAGAAATTTAAATAAAATAGTTGTGGAATTATGTTTTGTTAACATACATATAATTAAATTATTAAATTATTAAAATTACAAAATAATATATACTATTTGTAATTTTTGTGCCTACGCATAACGTTTGGAAAATTTTTCATTAATTCGATCAAATTCCGACTATCTTCTTTTCACAGTTTTAATACACTTTCTATTTTGTGTCAGACCCTCCAACTAACCCTTGTATATACTAATTCTGGAAAAAATTGACAACCTTTTTATAGTAAATACCCACAACAAATACATTATTTAACAATACTTACGCATCTAATATTTTATTCGTTTATAATAAATATAATTCACATATATTTCAAAGATTATAACGTTTGTATACACAAAATAAAAATATACATACATGTATGTATATACACACAATTTGGTTAATTTGATAGAAGATCGTTAAACTGAAAATGTTAAAGCTTTTAAATCAACAACTCATTAAAATATTTTTTTTATTAATTGTAAATAATTTTAATGTTGTGAAAATTGAGATTATATTTAGTTTTTTATAAAGATTCAATGTGTTGTACACAAATCTATAGATTATATAATAATATAAATATACAAGCGTCTGCAACTGAAATTCATTCTGCTACGAGCTTTTGCCGTGAACGGTCGTATTTGTGCAACATGTCGAAAATCATAATCAACGCTGCGAACGTGAAGGATACCTTGACTGCACTTACTATTGGAAAACCGAACCAGTTTTCTACCGGGACCAGCAGGAGCGGACCT
>JAUZND010002077.1:0-13080 GCA_034780555.1 Coelogynopora nodosa
TTATCGCGGACCTACTCAATCTCCGAGTTTGACCTTCAGGCTTTAGCCTGAAAAGCCTGATGGTGGCTACGGCACTGGACCCTTCCACGGGTGTATGACACTGAATACAAACTGAAAAGTTCCAAATCTTAATTTTTGGGAAATGTCACGCTGGCATATATTTCCCGTTTATATATGTAGTACGACAATAAACATGCCGAAGGGGGCGCAGTATGCAAACATAGGGTTAATAAAGCTGTATTATATTGTACGGATATAACAATATTTATGTTACTTACTACGTCAACTGATGAAATGGAGAAAGATTATATGCTATAATATGCTTTCATTAAAATATATAGTATTTGTTATCAGGGGTGAAGCCGTATATTGTATATCCAAATAGTATTAATAAAAATAATTTTAAAAATGTCAGCGATATAAATGTTATTAGAATTTATCCGGTGGTGTGGATTTGCCCTCAAACTACATATATAACCATGTTTTGAAACAGTTATAAAGCTGAAATTTAGTACACAAATTTTGCCCTATTTATAGGTCACCTATTTGGGTTATAAAAAAATTATAAGATTTTATAATTCAATATGGAGTTCTGTGTTAACGAAAAACGAATTTATACTAAAAATTTGCTATTCTTGTTGCTATTGCTATTACTATTACTATTATTTCTATTGTAAATCTTATTGCTATTTTTATTACTATTCAAATTGCTTTTCTTGACAATTTGTTTGGGGTTTTAATAAGTACTACTTGCAATCCAGTCATCAGTAGGGAGACTAGGGTACCTAATGAGAACTGATAGCTCGAAACCGGAAGTGCTCTGTCTCTCTGCTGTTTGTACAGACTCTGCGCTTAGTGCTTACTTAATGTATAAAAAAGGAATGAGCGCCATTAGTGAAGTAACCCAATTTATTAACTTTAACCTTATTTATAGGCTTTAACCCTTCGTATTCAATTTATTTACATACGCATCGATATTAGGATTTGACGAATGAGATTAATTTATAAAAAATATGAACACTATATAGGTACATTAAACGTTTTATACAATTGATATATGATATCAATATTTACTGTTATTAAAATTTCGATTTTTTGTATTTCGAATATATATAATATGTATATATGTATATGTGTCAGATGTATCTCACCGATTATACTATGTTTAAATTATAATACAGGGGCGTAGCTACATTTACTCAATATTACGCAGCTGCGTGCATTAAATAATCCTAAAAAGGCGTCTCTTGAAAATGGCAGCGCCACTTCTGTCACACTACTGTTTAAAAATTAAGAAACAAAATCAGTTCAAACTTTATAATTATGTTAAATACTAGTCTAATGGGGGTCTACCATCTCCGGAACTAGATTATCTTCACTTGCTCTAAATGTACCATCCACAATAACTTTGTTTTCAAACATACTGAAATTATCAAAGAGTGGAGCGCACAAAAGCCTCGAAGACTTTAACTGAATATTCCCTATAGTAACCATGTACAATGAATGTTGGGCTTTAATAATCTGTATCTATACAAAAATGTTTTATGTTTTAAATACATTTAATGCAGTATGAACAGAATGCAGTATGCATTCTGTTTGAACCAATATATAATTTTAAACAATATTGTGTTTTGTAAGGTAATTCTATGTAAATACATGCAATGCAGTGAAATACAATGAGTATTCTGTTTGACTAAGTTTTAACCTATTTCATATGCTAAATTTCTAACAATGTAATCAGATTGAATGGACAGAAATAATTATTAAAATATATAGCAATTAAATGTTTTTGTTTTTATCTGTTTTAAAATTATTTGTGACATAAATAAAATGTTTTTTTAATAATTTTTAAAAATCAATATTTATAGCGCCGCCTAAATATATTGTGTTATAATGCAAAAAAATCTTTCTGGCTACGCCCCTGTTAAATTAATGAGTCAATTAATGTAGAGTGTTATAGAGTCTAATAGATTAATTTTTTAACTTCAATTAGCTGCCATTAATATTATGTGTTACAACGTTTCCATATGCCATGAAACGTTATTTTATATCCAACTATATTATACAACATATTATAAAATGGAATATTGCATTATGCCATTTTTATTTTGGAATAATATCTAACAAATCAAAAAGTTGCATAAAAATGGTAATACAGATCGGTTGCATAGTTGTGGAATAACTATTCCACAGCTAAAAATAGTATCTGGCGCTGTGGAATAAGAATTTTCACTTGCACAGACAAGCTGTGGAATAGCTGTGGAATAACTTTATACTGCAGTATAAAATTCGATTGCAGAAACATTTATCCAATAGCTGGGGAATAAATAGTAGAATAGCTGTGGAATAAGTTATCCTATCTATACTATATAAAAGTTATACCTGATTCATAGCAGGTTTAAGTCGATAATTTATCATATTTGCTAGTGTCATTTATATAACTATAAACAATTTGTATTCGTGTGTTAGGTGGCATTTGAATAATGGATTATATTGAGTATATTGGCATTAATGAACCAAATATTCCTCGCATTTTGCGAGATAGACAGAATCCAATTAATGAATTTAATGACATTGAATTCAGAGACCGATTTCGTTTTCAAAAAGCCTCGGTGATTGAGTTATCTCATCGTCTTAATATCCCTGTGCCTGAAAATTTACGTGGTTTGCCTATTTCTCCAATGCAGCAGTTACTGATTACACTTCGTTTTTATGCAACTGGCCTCTTTCATCGAGAAAATGGTGACTTGATCGGAATTAGTGAGTCTACAGTTTGCCGAATAGTGCATCGGGTGACCATAAGTATATGTAACTTGAAACGTGAATTTGTTGCATTTCCAAACGAGGAGCAGCGAAATGATTACAAGAGAGGGTTTTTTCAGATAGCTAATTTTCCCGGTAAGTCTTTTTCTATATTTCTATTTCCTTAAATGTATAATATATTTATGTAAATGATTAATTTATTTGTTATCAATTATTAAATAAAATAATTAAAGTATATTAAGAACATAAAATTAGCATACATATATAAATCAAGTAAAAATGCTCATCTAACGACAGAATTTATATTTATGATAATATTTCAAATAACAGAACGACAATATAATAAAAGATTGTTTCAAATGTTTCAATGAATATTTCAAATATGGATTAAATGCTCAAACAAAACAATTAAAAAAATGGAAGCTAAGAGCACTATTCAAAATTGCGATATTTTTGTGACATCAAATCTAAATTTCGAAGAGCTGCTTCATGTTCTTCAAGTTGTTGGACTCTTCTTTCTTGAGCGGCCAGAAGCTCTTCGTCAAGAACTTTCATCTTCGCTTTGTGCTCTTCCATCATTTGAGCCATTTTTGTCTGATGAAAGATATCAGCATTGTTAGCTCTCTTCCGTGACACTGGAGTACTAGTAGTCCTAACCGCAGATTCTATAGAAAAAGTACACAAAAAGTATTACTATAATTTAGATCTAATTATTTGATAGTCATTTGGAAAATAACCGTTTGTCTGTCTGTCCTATAATAGATGTTTTCTGATGAACCGGCGTAGACCTGTAGTACAATATGGTGATCAGGTTTCAGGGAGGGGGGATGTGTCAACCCCAAAAAACACCCTAAATATATATATATATATTCAAGGGGGTCAGCCCCCCATGATCTACGCCAATGCTCTGATCACTAATGCTCTACGCCTAATCACTAAAAGAATTATAGTTGATTTACTGTCCCTGTTTTAAGAGCAAAACATACTGTACTGTTACGCGATATATAATGGGTATTAATTTTTGTGCATATTCCGAAAATGTTCAGTGTTGTAAGCCTTTCATATTATGCGGTAGACTTATCAATCTATTATTCCAGTAACTTATTCAATTTTCACTTAATATTATCGCTATCTGAAAATTCAGATTGAATAAAGTCTGCCAGATATGAGAGGCTAATAGCACTGAACACGCAGGTTGTTGGGTGGGGGTCACACCAAGGGGGAACTTTCAAACGTCGACAAGTGCTAGAGGTGGGCACGTGAGGGGGCCATGTTGGGTAACACGGGGGGTGGGGCTTTAACTCCCTACGAAACTTTAAAATAAATAAAAGTAAGACATTAATATACTTTTTATTTATTCTCTCAGGTGTTATTGGTGCTATCGACGGATGTCACGTTAAAATAAAAAAACCAACTGGTAATGACAGCGAAGAATATAGAAATCGCAAAGGTTTCATGTCAATCAATGTTCAAGCCGTTTGCTCTCCAAATTTGCAGTTCACCAACATAGTCGCCCGCTGGAAAGGAGCAACACACGATTCTCGTGTATGGACAAATTCATTGCTGTATGCCCGCTTTGACAACAATGAATTTGGAGGGTACTTGCTTGGAGATAGCGGATATGCGTGTTCTTCCTTCCTACTTACTCCTTTACTAAACCCCGAGACATTACCCGAGCAGCGGTATAATGCTGCCCATATTCGTACAAGAAATACAATCGAGCGGACTTTCGGAAATTGGAAATCAAGGTTTTTCGCACTACAAAATGGTCTTCGCTTCACCCCAAGAAAATGCTGCAATATTATTGTTGCTACAGCTATTCTGCATAACTTTTCAAAACAACAAAATGAACCCAATTTTTTTGAAGATCCCGAACTCGACGAAGGCTTCGCCTTAGAAGATATTGGAAATCAAGACAATTTACCTGGAAACCAAACAAGGCGCCGTATTATCAACCAATTTTTCACATAAACACTATCTTGTATTTAATGTTTTCACCTTTGTGCTATCAACAGTTCACGTAAACACTATCTTGTATTTAATGTTTTCACCTTTGTGCGCATGAAGAAATAATCATGTAGATAATAAGCTGCGTGTAGTTAATCTTACTTTATTAAATTGTTAAATATTGAAAATTTTATTGCCTTTCTCTACACATAATATATAACGTTTATGGCCCTTACCAATATCCGATTCAACGTGATCATCATCCATTATCCCATCTAATGGCTGTTGCTGATACAGGACACTTTCGATGATCGAATGATTTCCCGTTTTGATGCCACAAGGACCACTACCTGTTAACAGTCTGTCTCTCCGTTGCTTTGCATTATCCCTTTTTGTCGACAGCTTCATTACCTTCCAAAGATTCTATACAGATTACAAAAAAAAAGAGAATTAAAATTTAATAACTTTATCATATATTATGCTTTTATTTACCTTCAAATTTTTTTCTTCTCGTTTAAACACATTTTCCAGTAAAATCATCAGTTATACAATTCCACGCGGCTTTCTTTTTAGCTTCAATTCCTGCAGACTTCTGCTTATCTTCGATGACAGGATACTTGATAATGATGTCTTCAAAAATGATGCGTTCTTGATTCGTAAAGTTTGGTGATCTTTTATTCTCAGACATTGTAAAAGAGGTTATTTATTTTATAGATGCTCAAAATACTAATTATACAGTAAATACAGTATATTGATTACTTTCCTCTCATAAATTTGAATTAAATAGATTGTTTTTATTGGCTGATGACTGACTGCATAACATCCATATGACAGACATACATTCTCTCAGACGTGGAGGATTAGTGGTATTGATTAACGTATTTGACAACAACAGATTCATTTTTATGAATGAAAAGTAGGTCACACACGAACTTATTCCACACCTTCGTGTTATACCACAGCTACCTATTGTGGAAAGTTATACTACAGCATAAGATTTATACTTCTTCTCTGCAAGCGAAGTTATACCTGAGGTATAAGTTATACTGTAGTATAAGCTATTCTATAGAATAATATTCTATAATAATATTCTATAATAATATTCTATAGAAATTGTAAAAACTAATTGCAATGAATATTTGTTATTTAAACTTTATTTGAATGTTAGGGTTAGGGTTAGTAAATCAATCGTTAGTAAATTATGATTAATTTTCATTATCTGGATTAACATATTAAGCCTAATAGTTTTATTTAGTAACCAACTCTGACACAAATTGTAATGAACATTCGTGAACATCTGCACAATTGACATTAAAAACATTCACATAACTTCGTTAATATTCCAGTATAGTCAACCGATTGGCGAAGACTATCAATTAAGAAGAACATGCAAAGAAGTATAGCAATAGTCAGGATTCTGATAAACCAATCACCCCGTTCAGTTTAGTACTTTATAATGCCAAGAGAATCTCACGTGGTTTATTTCGAGATCTTATTGATATTATATATTATCGTTCAGGCAGAATATTTTCAGGTGATTTCGCATGCAACATTTTACCACACATTTTTTGTAATCTACTGATTGTGTTAAATCTAGTAAACATTTTTTCAGTCAAATATGTTTCAATCTTTTCTTCGAATGGCCTTTGAGTATGAAACCCAAAAAATGGTCCAAATTAATTCGAAAAAAATTGGAGCTATTTTTCGATTAACGCAATGTCTCATTCTGGGTTATCTTATCGGATGGGTCATGATATATGAAAAAGGATATCAAGCGACCGACAAGGCGATTAGTGGAGTTACGGCCAAACTCAAGGGTGTATCTTATATCAATTTGACTCAGTTTAATTCAATTCTTAAAAGCCGAATATTTGATGTTGCCGATTATGTAATTCCGCCACAACAGAATTCAGCTTTCTTCGTCCTAACTAATTATGTACTGACGCCGAATCAAACGCAGGGTATTTGCGAAGAATCCAGTGATGTGTATAATATTGATTGCATTGAGGATAGTGACTGCATTCGTGGAGAACTGGTAATGCTGGGAAGTGGAGTAAAAACTGGCCGATGCGTTGAATCTACTCGAGAAGTAAACAAAAGTGTTTGTGAAATATACGGTTGGTGTCCGACAGAAATTGACAAACTTATTCTTCCATATGGATTAATTGATAATGCTCCCAACTTTACTGTACTTTTGAAGAATAGCATTGAATTTCCTGCATATAATGTTAAACGTCGCAATATACTTCCTTGGATGAAGAAAAAGTTTCTCTACGGATGTAGATATGAACCAAATCATCCAAAAAACAAATTTTGTCCCATTTTTCGACTTGGTGATATACTTAAGTATGCTGGGGCAGATACACCGAATGTTTGGTATAAAGGTGGTATGGTGTCAATCAATATAGAATGGGATTGTGATTTGGACTATGCAGAAAAATTTTGTGTACCCACATACACCTTCCGTCGACTTGACGATCCCAATGCAACAATAGCCAAGGGATGGAACTTTCGTTATGCTGACTTTTACATGGTAAGAAATGTTCAATATCGGAACTTGATCAAAGCCTATGGAATCCAGTTTTTCATCACGGTTTATGGCAATGCGGGAAAGTTTGACCTCTACACCTTTACTATGAATATTGGATCGGGAATTGGACTGTTTGGTGTAGCGACTCTAGTTTGCGACATGATTATTTTACACATTTTACGCAATCGAGGCTTGTATAGGACGGCTAAAACTGACTTTGTCGGTCGGGACAAAGAGAATCCAGCGGTTAAAAAGTTATCTGATACAAATAATTTAGCGGTATCTAAACAATTTGAAATTTTAGAATTACAAAATTATAACAACTAACAAAAACTTTTCCAGTGACAAAATATTATATTTTTTATAAAATACATCTGTATTTATTGCTATTACGTTATTGAACGTGTTTCGTTATTAGTTTCAAATATCGAAACAATTTGTCAACATTTAAGTAAAATATAAAATTTAAAAACTACATATTACAATTCAATTGATAATACCTATACAAAATTAATTTGAAAATTAATAAATTAAATAAATACGTAAATCATATACTATAATGCCGATACATTATTCATTTCCAAACTTAACTACGCAAAAATATCGTATTATTAATAAGTATAGCATTTTTAATATTAAAATTTAAAACTAAATATTTGTTAAAATTTAATTTCTTTAGCTATAAACTGACAAAACTACTCTAACCAGATCTATTCACAATTGAACAATATAAAAAACACGTCGTCTCATGACATTTTATGGACTTAATAATTGATAAGTAAATATTCATTGTTTTTAATGTTCAATCTATATTGTCAATATTCCACAGTAGTCAATTGATGGAGTAGAATACCAAGTAAGAGGAACATACTGAGAAGAAACGGTAATTACAATGAATTTGATAAACCAATCACCTCTTTTAGCATGAGTAAAATTTTTACATTGCCATATCATAAAATAGCGCACAATTATGATCATTCATGCTGCGCTGCGTTCTATTATGAAACTTAGAAAATGTTTTACAAAAAATTCTTTTAAAAATAATTTTAAACATTTGCATGACAACTAGGTTACAATCACTGTTCTACATGCAACACTTTTTAATTATTTCATTTTCAATAATACAACTTAACTACTTATTTAAACATATGTACAAACTTATATGTATTTATTAATAACGAAGAGTTATCATATTTTATAATATGTCATATGTGGTATGTATTTTGTTACATACGGAATATGGAAACACTGAATATTTTTATTCCATTTAAAAAAATCCAAAATAATTATCTTTAAAACAGTCAATTAATAATTGTAAATGCTGCTGTATAAATATGATTTATTAGTGTGGATATAGAAATATTTTATAAAATGTAATTGTAGATCGTATATGAAACAAAATAGCACAAGGAAAATAACAAAGAAACAATCAAAATTGTGGAAAAGATTAAATGTAGGCTATATTCTATATAAAATTTTGGTCATCGCATATTTAATTCATTTGTGTTTGATAATGTTCGACACAACTTAAGAAATATCATAATAACTCTAGATATAATAAAACGAGAAATACATTCTGTTATTTACCAATTAAAGCTATTTTCTGGTTTAATTTAATTCATTATTTGTATAAATTTATTAAAATACGCCTTATTTATAATGCAAAATACATTCCGAAATAATATTTAACAATTATATGTACATTATAAAATGCTTAAAAACGTTATAATATAGATTTAACTTCACTGAGTAACTTGATTAATATAATGTAAATGCTTTTTGTATTGAAAATGTGTCATTGCTAATTTCATTATAACTATAGTTTTAATAAACATCATAGATTAATAATTAAATTTATTAATTAATTATGACACATAATGATCCTGAACAAAGTGATATTAAAAACATTCACAAAATTGACTCAATAATACAGAATAGTCAACTGATTGGCGTAGAATTGAGGGAAATGCTCAATGAAGTATGATAATAATCTGAATTTTGGTAAACCAATCACCCCGTTCAGTTTAGCCACTTCACAACGCCTAACAATTTTTATATTGTTTGATTCAAGATTTTATTGATATTAAAGTATCATTCATGCAGGACATTTTTTGGTGATTTTGAATACAGTATTTTACCACACATTTGTCGTCACACATTCTTTCCGTCAAATATGTTTCAAGCTTTTCTTCGAGTGGCCTTTGAGTATGAAACCCAAAAAATGGTCCAAATTAATTCGAAAAAGATTGGAGCTATTTTTCGATTAACGCAATGTCTCATTCTGGGTTATCTTATCGGATGGGTCATGATATATCAAAAAGGATATCAAGCGACCGACAAAGCGATTAGTGGAGTTACGGCCAAACTCAAGGGTGTATCTTATATCAATTTGACCCAGTTTAATTCAATTCTTAAAAGCCGAATATTTGATGTTGCTGACTATGTGATTCCGCCACAACAGAATTCAGCTTTCTTCGTCTTAACTAATTATGTAATGACGCCGAATCAAACGCAGGGTATTTGCGAAGAATCCAGTGATGTGTATAAGATTGATTGCATTGAGGATAGTGACTGCATTCGTGGAGAACTGGTAATGCTGGGAAGTGGAGTAAAAACTGGCCGATGCGTTGAATCTACTCGAGAAGTAAACAAAAGTGTTTGTGAAATATACGGTTGGTGTCCGACAGAAATTGACAAACTTATTCTTCCATATGGATTAATTGATAATGCTCCCAACTTTACTGTACTTTTGAAGAATAGCATTGAATTTCCTGCATATAATGTTAAACGTCGCAATATACTTCCTTGGATGAAGAAAAAGTTTCTCTACGGATGTAGATATGAACCAAATCATCCAAAAAACAAATTTTGTCCCATTTTTCGACTTGGTGATATACTTAAGTATGCTGGGGCAGATACACCGAATGTTTGGTATAAAGGTGGTATGGTGTCAATCAATATAGAATGGGATTGTGATTTGGACTATGCAGAAAAATTTTGTGTACCCACATACACCTTCCGTCGACTTGACGATCCCAATGCAACAATAGCCAAGGGATGGAACTTTCGTTATGCTGACTTTTACATGGTAAGAAATGTTCAATATCGGAACTTGATCAAAGCCTATGGAATCCAGTTTTTCATCACGGTTTATGGCAATGCGGGAAAGTTTGACCTCTACACCTTTACTATGAATATTGGATCGGGAATTGGACTGTTTGGTGTAGCGACTCTAGTTTGCGACATGATTATTTTACACATTTTACGCAATCGAGGCTTGTACAGGACGGCGAAAACTGACTTTGTCGATGAGGACCAAGAGGATCCAGAAGTTCAACAGATATCTCATACAAATAATTTAGCACTATCTACACAATTTGAAAATTCATCATTACAAACATATAACAAATAGCAAATAACTACATAAAACTTTTTCGGTGTCAAAATAAGATATTTTTATAAACCATTAAAACAACAACTCTATTTTTATTGATATAACGTTATTGCACGCTTTGGTGATTTTCCTGTTATCGCGTTTATAATATTTAAATAAAAATAGTTTAATTTTGTTGTTAAAACAGGCTGTCTGTTATGATTGGCGGCGGCATGAATGGAAGTGTTTAGATTTGTTAGATAACTTTATTTCATATATGAAAGCTTTACTCTGTACTTTCAAAAGTGTTGATCAATGGATATAGTTGTAACATAATTACATCTTTGTACAAATATATACTAATAGAGTTTCTTCATTCTCTACTATGTTTTGTGACTTGTGTTCTGTGTCGTATATAAAATATGTGTAGGCCTATAACTAATAACAAGTAAGTAATTATAATCTTTGTATGTTTATGTTACTATGCTAACAGACTTGAAGTACAATCATTTTTATTGTACTAATTTTGTATTAATATTGTACTAATATGTACTAATGTACTAATATTGTATTAATTTTAATTTTTATATAACAATAAATTCAAGTACAATAAACATTACATATTTATATTTATTCACTGATTAATATTGATTGTTTCACCAAAAAACACATTAAAAAATAATTTGTGGTATTAGTATTAAAAAAACTGTTATTAATTAATTTTGGAAACCATAGAACTTAGAACTTAGAACTTTGGAATTTTGAAACATTAGAATGTACGAAATGTGTAAGCATTAACTTCATTATCAATTAGAATAATAATAGACTAGTTTTATTATTATTAATTGAATAAATTATTTTTATACTATATCATTCTTTTTAATCTGTATTATTTTTAAAATTTTTTTATTATATTATTTATGTATTTATTATTTAATTATTATTATACTATATTCATATAATTTATTTTATTATTATTACCCGCTATTAAAATAGCGCTGAATGTGACAACTGGGAGAGGAAAGAAGACAAGCATTCCTTTTATACCAATACCTATATCACCATCACTTTTATATAAATAAGTAAATAATATATCTTTATAACAATAGTAACAAGCCACGCATAGTATGTGAAGAATAAAACAGAAATAAAAACTATTTTAGGGATAGATAGTGAGTTAATGCTGAAAGAGAATTCATTCTCCGCTTTTTTCGAAACTACTACTGAGACTGTTATAAATAATATTATGACATTATTATGACAAGTAACAACTTTTTTTGCCTTCCCGATAAACAAATTTGGTTTATCTCATTATAAATAAAGTAATCAATTTGGACGGATGTCAATCTGTGTAATATAGTATCACTGACATTAGTATCTCAACATAGCTATAGTATAAAAGAGGAATTTGTGTTTACTTCAATAAACAAATTACCAATAAATATGAGTTTATGACAATGACATATCCTTCAGTTAGAAGCACCTACATATAAAGCCAGATTTAATTGAACCAATTTGTGCATCATCGAATGATTTATTCCATCAAACAAAATTGTGAAGAAAATCGGTGTAATCGCATTAATTGATGACTGTCATTTAATGAAGTCTTTTCAAATAAATATGTAAATTGATTATATCAATAATTGAACTAATTCGATGAATAACAAATTATATATTTTATAAAACTGTATAAGAAGTAACAATTATGATATATTATTAATAATGTTACTATTTTCGATAATATTTGTTGTTTATAAAAATAATGCAACAGATAGATACGCTTTCATTTTCAGATCCTCTTCATAAAGGACCGTTATTGTTTAGTTATTATTAAATGGTAAAACAATAATTATTTCACACATCTTGCATGTTGCGATGAATTCAACATTTGGTTATTTCAAGCCCTAAATAACAAAAATGACAGAGTTTGGTCAAGAATCGTTCGAGATATACATAACTGATGATGAAAGATATAGGCCCTTTGTTTCTCATTCACAATGCATAACGATTTTTATTTGTTTCACAGCCAGACGAATGATGTGGGTGGTGATGGACAATGGTCAGTCATGGACAGCTGCCTATTTTACGGACACAATATTACAGCAACAGCTTTTTCCTTTTTTACGAGAGCCAGATAATGTGATTAATGTGGATCAGGTAACGTTGTTTCACGACAAAGCACCATACGTTAAGGCTTTGGCAGTCCAGCAACTCCTAAGAGACAACAATGTGGACTTTTTTGACAATGCTCAATGGCCGGGCAATTCGCCTGCTATTAATACCTGTGAGCATTGGTCCAATCACATTAGCGATGCACAATCAACGTGGTCCAATCAAAATCACGATGCACAATCAACGTGGTCCAATCACAATCACGATACACAATCAACGTGGTCCAATCACGATGCACAATCAACGTGGTCAAATCACAATCACGTTGCACACTCAACGTGGTCCAATCACAATC
>JAUZND010002078.1:0-13080 GCA_034780555.1 Coelogynopora nodosa
TTCTGATTTATTTCTTTTCTTTCTATCTGGTGAGCTGATTTTGCCTGATTGATGGTTCCAATCAATTTTATTTTATTTTATAGCCTTCGCTGCGTTAACTGCATTCCAAAGAGTTGTCTATATCGTTTCATTGAAATGTATATCTACATTATATACGTAACTGATTTCAAAATTGTACCACACTTTTTCAATATATGCTGAGTAACTGAAATATTTGCCCCCTTTTAACTCGACAAAGATTATATTTTTAGCTCTCAGAATGAAGTAAATTTCACAATTCTAAACAGACTTCACCCTAAAATGTAGAAAATATTGCATTGGACTCCCCTATCGTAATAATCAATACATATTTGTTTATAACATCGTCTGTACATCATATAACACTATAGTGTATTGCAACTAAAAAAGCAATAAATAATGTAATTAATCAATTTCAGGTAATTGTAGATTGTAAATTGTTCTCTGATGGCCCGGCTGTTCTATATACAGAATGTAAACATGTATCTATGCTAACTTTTTACTAAAAAGTATTGATTTATAATTCTCATCTAAGTAATATCGATTTATTCTGTTATTGATCGTTTGTTGCATTTTGCAATTCATTCTCGAATTATTTAGTTGCATATTATATCGAAAAAGTTAATTACATAAATTTTATTATGTATACAAAGTAAATTGTTTGTAAACAATTACCTATAGATGTTATAGTACTTATAATAATAAAAGATTTATGCATACAAATAACGTAATATGTTCAGAAATGTAGTAAACAAGTGTTTAGAAATACAAACATGACAGTTTAAAAGTTCTATCACAGATGAGATAATACATAAGTTGTCACTTAAATGCGGAGGAAAAACCGGATAAATAAATAACTAGTTTTTAAAGTCGGCATTAAAACAAGTAACAAGGATGAACAAACAATTTCAATTTAAAGAATGTAATAATTACTTAAAATTAGTTATAATTCATTAATTCGTATCTTTCAAAATTAATTTCAATGTATACGTATTTTGACCATTTTTATCGACATTCTAAAATCCCTTACATTTGTTTTTATTTATTAATTTGATTATTTTAAAATCAATTTTGTTTAAATTTTATATACTTTTGCATTGATGACTTTGAAAAATAGGTTACATTTCCTTAGGAAGGATTTGTCCTCCGCTTTTTCCTCCGGATTAAAGTCACAACCCTATACATATATATTGTACATCATGTAACATTCTTATAATCTTATAATCACATTATATAAAGCTTTGAACATTTTACTAGATACAAAATAATATATACATATAGAAATATATTATCAAAATGACATATTGTACTAATAAGTAAATATATAAAAAGGATGTAAATTTTTCCTTGTAACTGTAAAGTTTTTAAAATCGTGTAAATTGACATTTTTTAAACAAAGTAACAAAACATTAGTTTGACCAAATAAATTGTTTTAGAAAATAGAAAATTAATGACTGACTTCTAAATGAATTTAAATCACTAACATTAAATCAAAATCAAAAATACAAACCCGAATTTAAGATAAAACGAAGTATGTTCATATTTTATAATATTTTATATAATTTATACATAATATCCAAATAATGTTTATAATTTTGCTATTTCGGAATATTGATTCGATTTTTTTCCCTTTTTGATAATTTTTCCGAAAAGGCACTGAAAACTTAACATTTTTCTAAATAACTTTAATATCATAATTAAAATTGAAAGTATTCCAACATATCATTAATGTAAAAATAGAACAGTAAACAAATTAGTATTTTCTTTTTGTTATTGTCATTGTCATTGTAGAAGAACAATAACCTAGTTCAATCTGCTGTAAACTGGTTTGTGAAACTTTATGTTGGAGTATTATTATTTTGTCAAAATAAAATAAAGTTATTGCAGTAGTATATATGAACTTGAAATATAATCAATAAACAGATTTCTATAATAATTGCTCTTTTTAGACATAATATTTTTATTAAATAACACTATAGGTATATATATTAAGTTAGCCTGTAAATAAACCACAAATAAAATTTTATTAATATTATAATCCTCCGTAGGGTTCAAAATTAATATAATTGAATTCCCACTGATAAGAAATTGTTTTAGATTAGGAACGTACATATTTTTTACATTTATTAATAATTATAGATTTTACAGATCCAGATGGGGAGGGGAGGGTATAAGGGGTACATACATCCTATGAATGTATTTATGATTTATAGATTTTGTATTTTACTTAATATTTATGTATTAATAAATACGAAAAGAACCAGATACTATTTTCATTTCCTCGTCACTAATTTTAGCTTATTAATAATATAAGGTTTGACATAATTACAATCAGACTGAAGATATCTTCTTTAAAAACCAAAACGAACAAAACTTAGTCCGATGTGTCCTCCAACATTATTGATGCACAATTCACACTGAATATGATATCATGCAATATTAATTAACGTACAAACTATAAAACAGGTGCTGCTGTATTATAGAAAGCATCATCCGAAAAACACAATAATTAGCCAAACGAACATCGTTTCCTTTCCCAACTCTTAAAAGAAACAGAATTCTACCACATAACTATAATACGCTCATTCAACCACAATATCACACCATTGCATTGGAAAACATTAAGTACAACAATTTCTCTGAATAATTATTCACTTTTGTCATGTTTGGGACAATTCACAATAAATAGCCACACCAGAAGAAAGAACAGACATTCTTATCATACCTGAAATCTCGGAAAGTACAAATTCAAACACAAAAAATCAAGCTGTCAGAAAGGCGTGAAAATATATTTGAAAAACTCAAGTTTAAAATAATATGAAATAATAAAACTGCACAATTGTAAAACAAAAATTGAAAAGCAATAAATAGACAATTGATCTACACCATAATTTATTCAATAATAATGGTATTAATGATACTTGGTATGTGCGAAAATGGGCGTTTTTTTATATAAAAAGGTTCCCTTATTACGGGCTATTCAAGGCCGCTTTACCTCTTTCCTTCCTTCCCCACTTTTCCCCCACCCCTCCTTCCATCTTCCCCATTTTAACAAATTTAAAAAGAGGTGATCCTTATTTATGATTTAGTAGTCTGGCAACCAGTATAGTTCTGGTTTTCAATTCACAGGTTTGACTTGTCTACACTTGTGAGTTGGTCTTGCAAGCTCAACTTTTTTTCGATTTCATACATACAATATTTCAAATTTATATTTGTGGTTTCACGATAACACCTTTCTTTCTGGAGTTCTGTCCTGAATATTGTTTTTTTCATTTTTTAAATCAACTTTATAATATTGTAAAATATTGTTTTTAATTCGGCAGCCACTTGGTTCGATATTTTCAATCTGGTTCTTTCTAACTTTTAATTTTGATTTGTTTTGTGGGAATTGTTTTGTGTTGAGGAATGGAATAGATTTTGTGTGATCATTTACTATTAACAGTAATGTTTAATTATAGCGCTTAATCTTTGCAAAGAGTAGTTTATATAGTTAAATATTTTTTGTAGCATGTTATTGCACATGTATTGATCGATATTGAATGTCCGTTTCTTTTTTTAAATATTATTGATCCAGTTTGATTAAATATAAAAATATATTTATATTTAAATCAATAATAATTTTATAACACATTTTATAAGATACTTAAGAATGTTCATTATATTATAATTATGTTAGTCAGTTAGCTAGTATTTAATTAATTATTATGTTGTAGTTAGTAAATGGTGAACAACCGTAGACAAAACAAATATTTGTACAGGTAACCATAGTGATACACATTTCTTTTAAATAACTTCATGAGCAGAGAACTTTTAAACAACGTTTTTTCAGAGAGATATTAATTATTTGACTCTAATCGTCCCAAATATTTATGCGACACCTTTATTCCCTATATATTATCTTGTTGGCGGGTTTTCTATAAGTTCTTACTTCAAACCAATTGAGAGACCGATTCCGTTTCCGTTTCCATTTCCATTTTGCTGTTCCTCTTGATGCTGTCGACGTCTCAGCAGCAGATCACTTTTAGTCTCCTCAAGATTGTATAAAGCCATCGTGGGTGCTCTCCGAGTCATTGTATTCAAAAGAAAACAATATACTTAAAAAACACACTTTTATTCCACGGATTTCAGTTTCCTAAGGAAAAGTATAGATGTCACCAAATAATAATAATGAGTATAAATCCAAATATTGAATTTCAGCACAAAAATAGATTGTACACAGTATCACCACGGGCTATTTGCAATAACAATAAGATACGCCTTATAGCAGCACACCAGCAGTCCACTATTGCAGTCTACAACTCTGCCTCAACTCTGTAAACTTTTAGACAATCACACAATCACACACAGCTATGCTCATGCCTCTGCTATGTCAACCGGACAGACAACAGTACATTGACAGAACCCCCACGGTACCACCCCCGCCCCCCCTGTTCAGAGCGACTATAGCAGCAGAAAGAATGAGAGAGAAGTGGGGGGACGGAGGGGGGGTGACCGGTCGTAGTTCTTCAACAAGCGAGCAGCAGCTCTAGTACAGAACAACCGCCAGAATGGAGGTGACCCTGATATCGCTCCAGTTTAACCAGTGGCCTCGCGGCCTACAGTAGACTTCGAGAGTTCTCTCTCTCTCTCTTTCTCTCTCTCTCTCTCTCTCATCCGAAAAATGAGTGCAATACACACAATTAATTACACTTGAGCAAAGTTGTACTGTATAATATGATTTCGTCGTGGTGGACAGATAACAATTCCTGCACAGAGAAGCCGAAGACTAACTTACTAACTAACTATAGATAGTGTCGAGCTATTACAATCGTGAGCTGGACAGGGTAACAGTTGTACAGTTTGAGCTCTGGGTATTGTTCTCAACTTACAGCTGGCTGAATGCCATCTCACAATCTCTCGTCAGAGTAGACGATGAAGCCAACAGTCAGCAAACGGTGTGTAGTAATACCATTGTCAGTAGTTATAATGGCCATTGTAGGCGAGTGACATAATTTCTTCAAATCCAGTCAAACTTGAAGGTCTCATTCCAGTGTGTTATAGCATGGACATCTATATATTAGCTGTCCATAGATTATATATATTATATATATAGATGTCCATGGTTATAGTCAAGGTGGAGTAGTCGAAAGTCATCCTCCCCCTATTGTAGTAATACGTCATCTGAGAAGAACGCATTCTCGTACTTTTATTATTCATCGTGTTTTAGATTCTGCATGTGAGGGTATTTTAATGATCACAGCACCTTCTGTTTTACTGCATCTGCATTGTTAATATATGATATTATATCCACCTCAATTTTAATGATTCTAGTTTGCTGATTGTGCAAAAGTTATTCAGTGCTTTATTATTAAATTAAAGTAAACCAATATAGTTAAACAGCAAATAACGGTAGAATCATATAGAAATAATATACTGAATGATTGTTGTATCATTTGCAAAATAATAGTTTTCAGACTGGCGCATATTTAAACTGGAATTTTTTGTTAAAAAAATATTATTATTTTTGGTGTTTATTTTTTGCAGGTTTGATTTTCAGGTTAAATATTTGCAAAAATGTTTTAAGCGATTCTATGTATTAAAATAATGCAATTATCGTTTTATCAATTTCTCTATGTAGATGGTTCCTGTTCACCTTGAAGGAGAGATATATATATATATATATTGATTGTTGCATCGATGTAAGCCAATATATATTAAACGTTAGTTGAGTATGTATTTATCTTATCCATTTTTATTTCCTACTAAGGTATAGTATAAGACAAAAATAGATGGAACCAACCCCCCAACTCTTACTTATTTTTTTAATATTTGAAATTGAAAAATATATCCAAACATAACTTGTATATTCTATAGAATATATTTAAAATTCTATAGAATATTGAAAAAATATAGAATATATTTAAAATTCTATAGAAGATATTAAAAATTATATAATATTTTAAAATCGAGCTATCGTTATATATTTTTTGAAAATCTACAAATACAATTTAGGAATCGGAGCTGCAGTCTACAGTAATCGTTTATCACTTGGCCTTCACAGATTTAATATGACCCTTTTATGACAGTTTTTCTATTCTATTTTTGAATCGGTTACTCACTGGGGTTCAGTGCTCATCTCTTGCCAGCAGTTTTTTTGTTTTTTTTAATACGGCATTCTCGTCATCACGTCTCACCATGTGAAGAATACGAGTCTCCCGCCATGCCTACCGAAATGCCCTCTACAGCAGACCTGTGTGATTAACTTGACTTACTACTTGAGAAGTAGTTAAGCACAGGTAGACACCAGCATCCACCGCAGAGGGCAAAGCAGCTACAGCAAGAGACGCCGATTCACGGACAGATATTCATCCTCATAGGATTGTTGAGACGCACCACAACGGGCACTGTCCATGAGCCTCTCTGGTTGGCCTGGTCGGGATTCGAACCTGGGACCTTCGGTAAGCTACCTCTACGCCACCGCGGCTAAAGTGTGTGTGTTGGTAAATTTTAACATTTAGCGTTATTTTCTTTTTTATTTTATATATATATATTATATCTCATTTGTTACACGTGTTCTTCTTTATTATGTCCACAGTTATTCTTCTGCCTTTTCGGATTTGACAGGCTGGTGGTGGACGGTGTTAAGCAATTGAATAGGATGTGATCATTTGCTATACCTGGCTTTATATATAACAGGTCTAATTATTTAACCAATATTCAGTGGCTATTTATGTACATATATTGAAAATCAGGGAAAGCATTCATAAGCCGGAGTGAACCCTCCAACTCACCGTCGGCATCCTTAAGCGGGATTGATTGGGGGAATCAATTTGTTGACTAATCGTTTCTTAAATATAAGATGAAGAAGAGGAAGAAATTTAGAAAAGTCCGGTCAGACTGTTTACTTTGTGGCGCTCTTGCAAACGCAAGAATTAGTGGCGGTATTCAATATTGATGAGGTCAACAACTGAGTTCAGGTTTGTATAGCTAGGGGAGTTGAGAAGATTATGTGTAGACGATCCAGCCGGCCATATTATGAGTGGATGAGGTTGTGTATGCGCGCAGATTACTGTGTTTTTTTACTCGTTTAATAAATTGAGCTGCTTAAAAGAAGTGTTTGACATCAGATCCATTAAATATGTTTGATGTGAACCACTAGCTACATGCGTATTATAATTATATTTTAAACATTTCTTGGAAATTTCTTATGCTACTTTTATATGAAAAACTTTTAAATTCTGTTACACATTCTACAATATATATATAATCAATAATTGTTTCTTTAATTTTTGTACGTCTCTTGACTTGTTGATATGCATCTTGTTACATAAACATATAGCGTAATACATGTTAAATATTTTCTAGATTCTACTGTCCCAAATAAAAAAGAGAGTTGTCACAAATGAAAAACAGCATTGTCACAAATGAAACAGAGAATTGTCACAAATGAAAGACAGCATTGTCACAAGTAAAACATATAATTGTCACAAATGAAACATATAATTGTCACAAGTGAAACATATAATTGTCACAAGTGAAACAAGTCATTGTCACAAGTGAAACAGAGAATTGTCACAAATGAAACAGAGAATTGTCACAAATGAAAGACATAATGTGAATCATAGTTCATGCAGTGAACAGGGTTCGTCTAGTCTCTGCCAGCTGTCAGCAGCTTTCAAGTATATAATTAATATATTTCCATTATTGTTATCTATTGTTAAGTATTAAGAGTCCATTATTTCTAAAAGATTAAATCAATTCAATTTGTCTATATATATATATATGTATATACTAAAATATTTTTTTCTTGAGGAAAATCAAATGAACCGACGCAGAATTTTCTTGTTTATGAAATATAGAAATTGGCTTGTTGTTTTTTCCGTCAACATTTTTTGCATTTAACGAAACCTGGGAAGATTTGAGTATGAGAAAATAAGTATAATACATCTTGATATGTACGTTTTAAAATATATACTTTTTTTGGTTTGGATAACAAATACTTTTCTACTAATCGATCCATATAATATATATATATATATAACTGGACTCAGTTGCAGTGGCTGTTAATATAAGTCAAATACGTAATTACTAAAGTATCTGCTAATATATATACATATATAGTTAACAAAATTAATCTTAACAAACTTTGACGTTTCAAATTTACAATTACAAATCTCTTTTATAATTTACAAACAAATGTACGATTGACTTGTTCAAAAGGATTTTGAAAGACTATGTAGGTATATGTTAAGCTAAACAAATAGATTTTAATAAACAGATTTAATAAAATGCCCATCACAATTTCTATCTATCTCTATAACGTCTTATATGGAATCAATATTTATACGCTCCCCACTATAACTGCATGAAGTATATTTCTATGAATTTATTCTATATATCGACTAGCAGTTATTGACTGCATATTTATCGGTATTCCCTATATAATTGTTGTTCCGTAAATATTGACAGGTTGAAGGTATACAAATAGAAATTGGTATGGATTGACTGGATGTAGTATAACCATTACAAGATAGCGTGCCCTTCGTTCAAATAGACGCCTTGGACATTTTTCACTTTTCGTAAATAATTAATTTGATTGAAATCTTACCAAAACGTTGTAACTTAATAATGTATACACTGAAACCTTGCTGAGCATATTTCAAAGGCAATTTCGTTAATGTTATAAAAATAAATTAATAATTCAAGTTAATGGAAAAGTTCCTATATATTTGTATATATATATATATATATGTAGCGTTATGCTTTTATAAACAACTATGTTCGTTTTTATTTACTTAAGCCAATTCGTTTACTATGTAATCAAAGTTTTATGCAACACAATGTGTTACTCTTTATATTTTAACGAGTAAGTGCGTATTTATAACACTTTTATTTAGTTATAATATTTTATAATTATATTGTTATAGCTATAGTCGTACATGTTTGTTTTATGTATATTATATTATGTCATATTATTTGTTTACATTAATTTAGCTTTTGTTTTATAAAACATTTAATATATACATTAATTTAACAAATATTTGAATATTCAAGTTGTTTCTAAAAAATGTTGATACAATAAAATGTTTGAGTCAGATTTATATACGCTACCTATAATTAATTGTTTTAAAATAAAAAGATTACAAAATGAACATTGTGCTTATCGCCTATGAGTACGCAATATCCATTTTATATTGAACTACTTGATATATGATATGGCCGAGATTCAATGTTTGCTATAAAAAGTCTGTTTATGTGTACCCGCATATTAAACAGAATGTGTAACATCTATGTATACCAACCAATGATAAATAACTAAATAGTATACTCTCAGATTATACATTTTCACAATCATTTATATATATCCATACATTACATTTATTATTTATGAACAATTTTGCGTTACATATATGGTTGGCTTTATAGACTTTGTTGTGTATTTCTTTGATTATGTCTTCATTGATTTTTTCACATATGTCTTATTCTTATTGCTTACATCATCATTGTATTCACTTAATATTATGTATGTATTACTATTCACTTTGACTTTTGGTTTATAATATTTTATTTGTATATTTTATTGTTTTCTAATTTTATTATTTTAATTTTAATCCTTACAATGAGTCCAATTTCTTTGAGCCGATTTTATAGACTTAATATCAATTTCAATACGGGGGGTTATATCAATTCTTATTTCGGTTATTATTTTGTATCAAAGTAAAACTGAGTTTTTAAAATTGTATTATTTAGTCATATTAGGCTTATATATACATATAAGAATTCACTTTTCCTCAGTTTGATCATAAAAACACACACAACATCAATTTGACTTACCCATTATTCTGACGAGAATACATCCTGCTAATTCCAAAAAAAGCGGGGGTTGGATCCGAATATACTTTTCCACCAACCTACTGCACGTCGAATATTATTATATTGACCGAGGTCGTAACGCAGACTTGAACACTCGAATTGTGGAGAGGCGATAAATACACGAGAAACACAACAAGCAGCGACTCCTACAGTCGTGAATTGGTCACGAAGATAAGTCTTTTGAAGGACAGGAGGCGGACCCTGTAAATCGCCAGATACGGCCAGTGTTGCCTATTGTAGCAGCAGTGTAGTGTAGTGCTGCTGTAGTGAGATAGATAGTATAGCGGGGGAGAGCTGCAGGAGGTTTATTGTTGTTTTGATAATGTATTTGTTTTTGTTTTTCTGGTTTTGCACACGCATACACAAAAGGCACTCTTACAGTGTGTCTTTTGTGGTCCTGCTGGATTGAGGGAGTAAATTTGTTTGATGGATGTTTCACGATGGAGCTGTAGATTTGTGTTCTATTGACTTATATATAATATATATTCTAACGAACTACACCTGCTAAGAACTAACTAACTGCAGATCCAATATGTCCTGCAGTTAGTACTACATGACAATACGTCACCTGTTGTCTAATTACCGAAACTCCGAAATTAAGTAAAACAGAATTAGCCCCAGTTTATTCTGAAACATTGAGTTGAATGGTTACACACCGATAATTGGAACAAATACTCCCGCATGCACGGATTCTTGCATTATCAAACTCTGTTGGTAGTATCAGTCAGTGTGCTGCTACAGTATGTAATGGAGATCGACCGCGGAATACTCTCAGTGAGGCAAGTACAGCTGCGATGGAATCTCAGTTAATGCGAGTGAGATAGATATATGTTGAGCCAGCAAACAAAAAAGCGAACTTTCGCTGCACAGTTACACCAAAATAACCATGGTATGGGACCTGCCGAGGTTAAAAACGAGCCCAATCTATTTTAGTATATAGTATATTATAGTGCAATCATTCTGTTGCGATGAAAAAAAAGGCTATGCGTCAGTCTTATTCGCCGGAATTAGCGAGGAGGGGATCCAGCGAGACAGAGATAGAGAGAGAGAGAGAGAAGAGTATCCATGAGGAGTAAACAAGTTGTTAGCAACCACTTTCACTCCAGTTTTCGCTCATTCACTTTCTCGTTGGTTGTTTTTTCTCTGTTTTCTTAAGCGCGCGAGTCTGATATTTATATCTCACACAGGACACTGGATTATATTTAGTAAAAGGAAGGAAGCCAAGTTGTAGCTGGGTCGAGGCACACTTGTTGAACACAGACACTAAATTAGACTAAATATAGATGCCAAGATTCAGCGCTTTTCTTTTTTTTGCGGTGCTTAGTTAGTGTAAACACCGTATATAGTAAGTATAGTGTTATAGTATAAAAATACCATCGTGATCATCAAATTGATATAGTTGAACTTTTATGGCTGTGTAATATGTGTGAGCGTTTATGGGGAATATCTCTCAATTGATTGCAAAACTGCCGAACTGACAGGAAATGTCAATTGCGGCTAAATCGTAATTAATCATACTTTGTATACAATTATATTTGCACTATGTTGAAAAACTGAAACAGATCAACTTTAAGCGGGAACATTATAATTATAATGAGTAAACTATATTACGATAAATAATGCAATGTATAGGGAACCAGAATATGTTCAATAAATTATCATTATAAATGAATTACGAAATATATTCTTATTTGTTACTATTGGATGTACTAAATTTACTTTTACCAGGATTTATAATTGTTATCCTAATTTTTAAATAAATAATATATAATCTCAACTATGTAAAATACGATTGTCACAATAAACGTATAAAGACAAACCGTTTATTTATGGCAATTCTATACATTTGGCCCATTTTGACCAGGTGGGGACGTCGTAACCTGAAACCTTTGTCTGTGTTTGATGCACCAATTCCAGACAATTGATTTGGTGCATAAATCACCGATAATTGATTTGGTGCATAAATCACCGACAATTGATTTGGTGCATCAGTTACCGACAATTGATTTGGTGCACCAATTACCGACAATTGATTTGGTGCACCAGTTACCGATAATTGATTTGGTGCATACATCACCGATAATTGATTTGGTGCATCATCTAATGACAATTGATTTGGTGCACCAATTACCGACAATTGATTTGGTGCATCAGTTACCGATAATTGATTTGGTGCATAAATCACCGACAATTGATCTGGTGCATCATCTAATGACAATTGATTTGGTGCATTATCTAATGACAATTGATTTGGTGCACCAATTACCGACAACTGATTTGGTGCATCAGTTACCGACAATTTATTTGGTGCACCAATTACCAGCAATTGATTTGGGGCATCAGTTACCGACAATTGATTTGGTGCATCAGTTATCGACAATTGACTTGGTGCATCAGTTGCCAACAATTGATTTGGTGCACCAATTACCGACAATTGATTTAGTGCACCAATTACCGACAACTGATTTGGTGCATCAGTTCCGATAATTTATTCAATATTTGAATTAACCACATACGGTTATTTCAAAATCAACTCCAATGAATCGTAACAAGTTGTGTTATAATACTTATCACTCTTAATTTTTTCTTACATTTTGATTTATCTCGCAATTATTGGGAGTGACCATTTGGATTGGTATATTATAAACGCAGAATGTTTTACTTTTACAACAAATACAGCTCATGTAATACCAGATAGTGTCATTCAACCATGCTGTCACTCGATACTCAAAAATTTTAATTTTATTTATTTCAGACGATGATTTGTGAATATAAGAATTATCGCCCTAAGATGTACTTTTATATTATCATAATGCATGTGTATGTTGATACAATAATACCAAATTTCACTAAATTACGAATCCCGGATATAATAATTTTTACAATTCATATTTAATTTGTTCAACTTTTTTCCTTCATTTGTATATCGTTAGTTTCAAAATTTTAGGAACAGGAGCGATTTCAACTGTATGACGCATAAACCTTAATATAAAATTAATTATAATAAATTAATTATTAAATAAATTAATATATTGAAGTAAAAAAATAAAAAAGTAATTATTAAATAAATTAATTACCTTCTAAAATAAGCATAAACCTTAAAGTTTAAATCTCTCTTCTCTCTTTTTTCTCTCTCTCTCTCTCACTCTCTCTCTCTCACTCACTCTCGCTCTCTCTATCTCTCTCTCTCTCTCTCGCTCTCTCTCTCTC
>JAUZND010002079.1:0-13080 GCA_034780555.1 Coelogynopora nodosa
TACAAATAGTAGCCGATAAGACACTGTTTTGTTGCATAAAATAATTAAAATTAAATATTGTACCCCATGCATTTTGCCCGGGGTATAAGTTGGTTTATTTAGCATAAAAATTGAACCGAAAGAGGCTCTATCCTACTTTTTTCAAAATTAGAAACTACATTTCATGGCTAACAAATATTTGAAAACTGTTTTTATTGCATCAATATTTATTTTGGTTAATTACGACCTGTTTCCTGAGCGAGAATGACCCAGCTAATAATTAAAATTGTTTACTAAACTTATCAAAAAAATTCCGAGATAGCTGACTGAATTCAGAGATTATTTTTAAGTGACTTTTCCGTGATTTTTCAAGAACTGGACACCCTGAACATAGCACTATATTAAATTTGAAAAGTATCGCCTATGTAAATTCTATTAGGAAACTTGTTAATATAATAATTGGTATTAACAGCAATACAAGTTACGTTTATTATTAGCAAGATTTTGTCAAAATGAGGCAATTTGAAAGTTAAGTTCACCCAAACGAAAATAGCCCTCATAAACATGCGTTCCCGTGAAAATTCGCCCTCCTGACAATGCGCTCATAATAAAAGTGCCTGAGTGTCGATTAGCCCTTGCGCAATTCACTGCTGCGGTAAAGTGACTAAGGGGAGGCGGAATTATTCAAAGTCGTCTAAGTTAGCGCCCAAAGGGCGCTAAGGTAGACGTGGGTGGGTCAAGCTGTGGGCGCTAAGCTAGACGACATAAATATATGAAACGTTATGATGATCTGATATTTGGGCGCTAAGTGGGGTGGGTGGGTGGTCTCAGACTTAGCGCCCTTGGGCGCTAACTTAGACGACTTTGAATAATTCCGCCTCCCCTAAATGACAGTCGCCCCGCGGTTTCGCCTATATGACAATTCGCACTGGCGTAGTGGAACGATATAATCAAATATGTATATATTAAGTACTTTCCATTGCAGTACACTAATATGCCCTTGTGACCCAGATAAAAACTCATATACATTCTAAATACTAATAATAACTTGCTTACAAAGACACAAATAACTAGTTTTAAAAGAAAAAAGTTTAAATTGCTGCCTGACATTCTTGTGAGTCTCAAAGGGTTAAATCAAATGATGGCACGACAGACATAAACTGAAGATACAATTGAATTGGTACACGATCTTCATAGCATGGCATACATACCCAATAAATTAACAACTCGACAAACATCAAATAACATGCATAACAATTTTAAAGTTTCAAAGGTTTGTTTAAAAGATTTTATTCATAGACAAAACAAGGCACATCATTTTACACAATAGTTGCTACTCGTTTAATACAACACAACACAGCATAATATTTATTTATATACTTGCGATTATAATGCTTGAATATTGATAAAACACACAAATAACATATATAAAAAACAGAGTTCTGTTAATCAAGTTCATAAATCAAAAGTCGCACCAGAATTAAAACAGTCAATTGTAGTTTTCAACCTGTTAAAAATTATGAAAGTTCATGTGACACTGCAATTACTGCAGCTGGGAAGAAGCAAAGGAGACGAAACAAGCATAGCTTTCTTGTAATAATATGGCAATTAAGACACTGACTACTTGCAAGTAGTGTAAACAGTACAGTATGTATAAACAGTAGAGATAGTAAGGGGGAATACACGGCATAAATATAGGACAATGGTGGGTGAATAGAGAGGACTTCTGTATGTATTAAGTGTAAACTGATCAGTGATTAGAGCTCTAGAAAGCTAAGTCAATTCAGAAATTTGGTTGAGTGTAGACCTCAAACAATTATATCTTTTCTGAGTTAAAAATTGATGGCTTCTAGCCCGATGAATTATTTTTTTAATACTCGTAAGTTCACATTTCCAAACTTTCTAGAAAACACAAACGCGCAAAAATGCGTGGATTTTGTCGTAGATTAACGAAGCCTGAATTACAGTATGAATGAGACATACAGGTGGCGGCATTCCTTATAATATACACATTCTAAATAGCGAAATATCTATGACACAGATAGAATCAGAGAGGGGGGGGGGGGCACAGGAGAAGAGGTAAATACTAGCAACACACGCATTACAATATTATTGCGCGTTAAAACAAAGATTTTAAATAACACTCAGAGAACGAGAAGCAGTCTGGAAGTATGTATAGAGAAGGGCTGAAAACAGAAATATTACATCCGATAATAGAAAGATCAACTACAGACAGCCCATTTGTAAAGAATAACATACATCATGCTAAACAGAGGACTCCGTATTCGAATTTTCATATTACATGGCCTGGTGGAAGATGCATGAAACAGGTATACCCCGCTGGAAAATACCAGACATAATTCCCACCAATCGATAATGTAGAACGTTTAAGGGAGTGATGATTGTATACTATTATGTATGCAAAAATGTCCTTTATCGATGTTAGTCAACTTTAAACCACTACACAGTATCGAATTGATCTCTCCAATGGAAATATCTCTAAAAGCATGTAGGGTTTTAGAATTTAGGATCACATTAAGTATCATAGCGAACTCCACACCGTGACGGGGGGGGGGTGGTGGGTGGTGGAATGGACGACCTCACAACTGGACCTCCTTCCCGGCGGCGGTGACCTTGGCAACCGTGAATGCGGAGGCGGGCGGGGTGGACCAGTGGGCACTGCTGGTGCGCTGCTTTATGCGGCACTTGTAGCCGGAGAAGATCTTGCCCAGGTCGAGGGGGATGGTCTCCGCGGGCTTGTAGCTGCGCCACCAGGGGTTATGTCCGCCGTACTGACGGGACACCCAGTCGGTGAGCTGATTAGAGCCTGCGTGAGGTGTGACAAGGGAAGGAGGATTAACAACCCATTTCTCTCGGCAGGCATGTTGTTTACAAGTGGTTAATAAGGTTAAATATCGTTAAATAGACACCCTAGGAGTGTTTGGAATACCTTAGCAACCAGGTCTCGCGTGCTGATATAACCCTAGCAACGCTGTCTTAAGGGTGGTAGCTGTATTTGTGACAACCTGGAAATTCGGTTTTATGGATAGATGAGAATTTAGGACACCCTAGAAAGGCATGTCAAGGGCATATATAAGGATAGGAATACAAAGAACACTAATAATCCGTATCAAGTAATGTGGCGTTATCATGTCCGATTAATAAATAAATATACTGGATACCATAGTTACTGTATTATCCTGTTTAATACACAACACTTCATTGTATAAATTGATTCATCAATATACTACATATCAATTTTACGACATTTTTTTATTTAGGTAGGTAAATATGTGTATTATAATGACTTTGTATACAGAAAAACTATATTTTCAATTAAAGAAATTAAATAAAGCTTCGCATGACAAAATAGCTAGAAAGTAAAGCACGATAATATCATCGATTTAATTCACGCCATGGAGTGTTTCGAATGGCGTCAATGCATATCTTTATAATTAGACATAATCACTGCTAAAGAACCCACCTCTTCTCGCCCAGAGGGGAACAGTCTTGTTTGGACTGGATTCGTCGTCAGTTCCACAGTCGGAATTGAGATCGTCGATATTGTAGTGATCTCTGAAGGACCGAAATGGAAGTGGAGGGCGTTAGCGGAGATAGATGATGAAACCAGAATGGACATCAATAATACTAGAATGAAAACCCTCGGATTATCCGCCTATTTTTCATTTCTCCGAGCTTGGCGGATAATCGAGGGTTTACGGTACCACAACAACTACTACATTCAATGACATTTGTAATTCATGAAACAAATGTCAAAATCAAGAAAAAAACATATATTAAGTAGGTATAGATATTAATTACATGTTGAGAAAATAACATTTAAAAATCTTATATAAAACTTTATCTAAAACTATCATCAAATCTAAATGTAGTGTTTATTATAAGTTTGTATCAGGCGAGTTTATAAGGAAAATGAGCGCATTTTGACAACAAAATTATCTAATATTGATACAATTTTTGTCTAAACTACAACATATGACAATATCTGATTTGCAGAAAACTTTTGTCCTAAATTTAAAATATCTGCATTCTGAATCAGTGTGGCAGACGACAAGTCAGCTTCAATTCAGAACCAATATAAACAGGCGACTCACCCGATGGTATCAACGATAACGGGTGGAGTGTTCTCCTTTGCTGCAATGGGAAGTGCAATGGGTTTCTGCTGTTCCTCCATTCGCTTCTGTTGCAGTTTCCATTGTTCTTGGGCGGCGCGAATACGGCGTTCCTGGAGGGGGAGAGAGAAAGAGAGCATAGAGAGAGAGAGAGAGAGAGATAGATAAAGAGGAGAGAGAAATAAAGAGCAGATAGAGATAGAGAGAGCAGAGAGAGGGGGATAGATAGAAAGGAGAGAGAGAGAGAGGGGAGATAGAGAAAAAGGAGATAGCAGAGAGAGGGGAGATAGAGAGAAAGGATAGAGAGAGAGCAGAGAGAGAGGTGATAGAGAGAAAGGAGAGAGAGAGAGCAGAGATAGATAAAGAGGAGAGAGATAGAGAGCAGATTGAGATAGAGAGAGAGGAGAGCGGGAATGATCTCCCACTCCCAAGACACTGACTCAGGCAAAAAGTGGTCCACAAAAAAATATCATAAACATCAACAAAAATAAATTAATGAAACAGCCGATAGAGATAGGAGAGCAGAGAAAAAGAGAGAAAGATATAGGAAAATACATAATAGAGAAAAGAGCAAGTGAGTAGAGAGAGAGTCGAGAGGGGATGTTATCCCATTCCGAAGACACTGACTCAGACAAAAAGTGGTCACCAAACTATCAAAAACAGCAAAAAATTAATGGAATAGCGAGTCAACTTTCAATATAATTTATTCATCGGGGCGAGAAACACAGTAACGCCAATAAGCCCCATAAGTGCAAAATATATATAAAGAGATAGAGAGAGAAAGAGGGGAGAGAGAGATAGACAGAAAATGAATAAAGATACTGAGATAGAAAAACAAAATAATATACAAAAGAGCAAATAAGAAATACGAATAGGAACAGAGAGAGAGAGAGAGAGGAGAGAGAAAGAGAGAGAGAGAGCTGCTAATGAGCCTACGATAAATTTCAATTTATAAAAACGATTTTGATAAACAAACCTTTTCCTCTTGGGCTCGTTTCTGTTCTAGTTCCGCCTGGAAGTAAAAGAGTAATTATGATTAAGAATCGTTGAAAAGTATTCCGCTAACAGGTATATCAACATACTAAACTACTCCAAATACTTAAAACCAAAGGTAATTGTTTGTTTGTTTTGCAGGAAGGATTATTTATTATAAAAAAAACTATATTGTGTGCAAAATCTGGAAATATTTGGTTCAAATATGATGACAATATAATTTCTAAATGCAACCGCAATTCAAACTTCATTAATTTCACTGCAGCTTATATGATTTCTTTACAACTTAATAAATTAGGTGCTAAACTCTGGCAATAGTGATGGTTGTGCGCACATAAACCGGTAAACTGCCGCTGAGGGTCCAAAGTCCCACACCATTGTTTAGTCATCTTTTCTCCATTTTTTATTACAAATATCAGTTGTTACACGTGTTTTCTTTATGATCCCACCTGATCCTAATAATTTTTTGCTTTTTTGGAATTGACAGACTGTCTTTTAAATCCACATATTAACACTCCAGGCCTGTTTTACATAGAGTACAGACTATATATTTTTTAAATTAATATTTGTAGTTTGATGATAATCATCCTGATCTTATTATATAATTTTGGTTTGCTTATTTGACAGTGGCTTTGATTATTTTTGGTTCATTTTTATTTATATTTTAAAATTTGTTTCATGGTGGTGCTGAAAAAATGAATAGAACGTACGTGATAATTTACCATGATTTTCTTACATGTGTCACAGAAACTTTTCACATCATAGGGGGCCGGCCACTACTTCTTGTAATTATTAAAATTACGATCAATGAAGATAATTAAATTAGATAATCAATAAGAAGTTACAGCTCTTAATATCAAACATATTATATCACACTGGTTGAATGCCACCAAAGAGCTTCGAGATATCTTCTACCTACATCTTAAGAACATAACTTGGGGACCAAGAATGAAAGCAGAAGTTCCTCAATTAAGAGCTTGTCAACAGAATATAGGCGGTAGACCACCTACCTGCTCCTTCTGCTTTCTTTGAGCCTCCACCTGTTTTCTGAGAGCTTCCTCTTGTTCCCGACGCCTTCGTTCCTTCTGAAAGATATAAAAGAATAGTTTTTGATAATAAAATACGCCAAAACTACAAATCTACACAGCTTAACCATAAGATTACCTCTTCCCTCTGCTTACGAAGGGCTTCCTCCTGTTCCCGTTTCTTCTTAGCTTCCTGAAATGAGAGAGAGCAGTTGTTTCCAAGTTCTCATTACTCCAAAAAAGTAAAAATATAATGCAATATTACATTATGTATTACACTCAGCTACAAAATTAATTTCTATCAAACTTGGGCAGTGCATTTCTCACTTTATAGAAATTGAAAAAATCGGAAAAAAAATTGAAAGTTGAAAAAATCACATTCATGTATTTATGCTGAGAAACAGTTTTCATGAGGGGGGGGAGAGAACATACATTGCATATATCAATGATAATAATATGCAATTTAAAAATAGGTTCGACAGTAGTGAGTGACAGTAGTATAGTAAGCTATAGTCAACAAAAGAGAAATTGAAAGTAAAGTCACCTCCTCCCTCTTCTTGGCAGCTGCTTCTTCGTGTATGCGTCGCTTCTTCAATTCCTGAAAAATGGGATTACCATATTTTAATTATGATGCACTGCTTGCAATAAACGATCACTAACTCACTAGTATGTCTTTCGTATATAATATAAATACGCTAACCGATAATGTATGCGCACTAACAAGGTTATAGAATTGTAACGCAAACTATAAGAAGTTAATATATAAATCAACAATACCTTCTATACAAAAAAAGTCAAATATCCGTAAAAACGTAATAGATTGTTGTGTGCCAATTACTAAATCTTCAAGACACAATAACAAGTTTATCAAAGTGTAGGATATTTAAATTAAACAAATGCAAGTCCGCATCACTTATGATAACACTCTTCAATAGTGACGCAATCTGTCAAATACGACGACGTATATGCATATGAATATCGATTTTTGATCGATCGATTTACAACCATAATTTTCACTCACCTCTTCCAGTTTCTTCTTGGCTATATTCTAAAACAAGAAGCCGGTGAAATACATTGAGTTAGTGTGTATCATTCAAATCAAATCAAAATTACATTAAAAAACAGAGGAATCATCATTTTTATCTCAATGTTGTGCCCACCTCTTCGCGCCGTTTCCGGATCAATTCTTCCCGTTCCTTTCTCTGAAAAGATTGGAAACCGCAGTTGCAGTTTAATAGTGCCACTGAAACATATACTGGTTCAGGTATATTATAAAGCGGAAATGAGACACTCGTGGCAATGTTTAGTAGAAGTCTTGACATACAAGACCATTTCTGCTCAACAACCAAAGTCAGAAACACAGACGATTTGTGGTAAGAACTGACCTCAATTGATATAATTTAATTAATGAAACAATAAAATGACAGGTTTGTCACAGCATTGTGTTGGTGACCGCTAAAACCGTATTTTGAGTTTGTTAAATTTAACATATGGTGGTCATTGATATTTAAATATAATATTAAAAGTATTATTCAAATTAGGTAGTGGAAATACGAATGATTAATTTAAAATAGCTTTTATTGAAATTAGTAAAAGTTTTTGTAGAATCAGAATAGCAAGTTTATAGTCAGATATAACACGTAAGTGATTTGATATTTATAAGATATGTATCCTAATAATTAATTGGCATATTTTCATTATTACATCAATAATTGTTGGGGTTCATTACAAGACCGGGACCAAAGATAAATTGGCGAAAGCTTTAACCTATCTTATATCGGAATATAACAATTGCACAGACACTATTTCAGGTTTTATCCTGCTATTTTTAAACCAACAAAGTAAACACCGGCCCACCTCCCTGTCCAACCGCTTATCCTCCTCCGCCCGCTTCTTGATCTCAGCCAGCCGCTTCCTCTGCCGCTCCAGCGTCTCCTTGTTCTCCAGCACCGCCCGCCGGTGCTCTTCTCGCCGCCTCGCCAGCTCCACTCGCTCCAGCTGGGCGGCCTCCGCTCGCTCGCTCATCCGCTGCATCTCACGCTGCTGCCGCTCCTCAGCCTGCCTCTGCTGCGGCGTGGAGAGGGTCGAGGTCGACTGGGCCAGCTTCTTGCTGCTCGACTGGAAAAAGCTGCCCAGCTTGCTCACGAAGCGGCACCGGTCGGAGGAGCTGTAGCAGCGAGATCTGATCCCAGCGGCGGAGGTGCCACCGGGTGTCTGTGGCGGGGCCGAGGTGACTGAGGTGTTGGTCTGGTCGATGATTGCGAGGGAGGAGTCGAGCATGGCGGACCAGTCGCAGAGCTGAGAGGGGTCTTCCTCCTCCCCCTCGTCAGAGGCTTCAACTTCCATGTCGTCGACCTCTCGTGCCTGTGACAGGGAGGCACATTATGTTATCTAAATTATTTCCGCAAATTTTCTCGGATTAGGTAAATTCCCAGACAAAAACAAAGCCTTGAATATCAACTTAATATAGCCAAATAAATTGATGCCTATGGATTATGTAATAATAAACTTTTAATTACTGTAAATAAGGTATCAATAGTGTATTCAAAGTTAAAGAGACTAAAAAATACATGGAATATCAAATATGGGTTGTGCAACAAGATACTTCTTAACTGCGATTGTAAACACAACATTGGAAGGATAATGAAAGCTGTGGAGAATCAAAATTAGGTAAACAAATGTTTAAATAGAAATAAGAAGAAAATCTGTGAATGGGAGAGTTGTTCACAACTTACATCTCTCATTGACAGATGAGGTTTGTTCCGATATTTGACACTTTACCTTACTAACATACAATACACCTATCTGTTCAACTACTCTACTGTGATTTGACCAACGGTTTTATTTTTTAGTATTTAATATTTTATACTGTTGTCTAAACTTATTCGTTTAGTCCGCATGACTAGGAAATATACTATTTTACAGCAAGCGCTATTTCTTCTTATTTTATAAAAAGAAAATTTTTATAAGATGTGCAGAATATTTTCTTTTTAAATTAAAAATATATATATATATTTAAGGAGTTTCGCATAATATTTTATATTTAGGTTTTACCGATCTGGAATTTTTTTATTTTAGATTTAAGGAGTTTTACCGGTTTTCAGATTATGTGGCAATCTTGTAACCAAAATGAGTGATTAATAATTGAATGATAAGTGAAGAACGATATTGTTCTTTAAGCGTTGGTAGCAAATAATTGGTCTATTGACAGCATTTGTCCATCTGTTTTTATTATGAGCTCTGTATGTAAGATTAACAGTGTAAAGTACCATTTGTAACATTTGGTAACAAGACTGAGGATTTCCAATTACCCAATTACAAACGGTTAAAGGCAAGATATTAATTGATAATTAACTGTAGCTGCAGAAAAATTTTTTTCGTAAAACGTCCTATTATATTCTTTTTACATTTAACAACGCTTTTATTCTGCCGATTCCACTAGTAACAATAGCGCCTTAAAACTGGAGAGAATAATCAAGGCGGCATACGAGGGAATGTTTAAAACAATTTTATGTATCGATCAAAGTATTACTTACCTGTTTGTCAGACTTCGAGGTCGACTTTGGTGGAACATTGGTGTCTTGTTTGGGCGAATTTACGGTAGATCTACGCTTCGCGGATTTCTCCACTTCCGATGGAACTATGTCGGCCTGAAGAGCCGATCTCTTTGACTTACGAGGTTTGTCATCAACGACAGACGTTACCTTAGAGGTTGTGGATTTCTTTTCAGTGATTTTCACTTGTGCAGTTTCCGCGCAAGGAGTGGGTTCTTGAGGATGAACCACTTCAGCACTGGAGAGTTCTCTAGTTTTACGTGAAGCAGATGTTGCAGTAGACTCGGGATTGGTGACGGTTGCTGTGATAAGTGACTGCTGCGTGTGATATGCGGATGGCGCTTCCTCCGACTGCATCGGAGTCGACAGCGGAGAGATTTCCATGGCAGATTCTGATTGGATAACCGCTTCCAAGGCGCGTTGTTGAACAATAGACGTGAGATTGGCATTAGCTGCCTTTGACCTTGTCCGTTTAACTGGTGGTTTATGAACTTCCAGGGCTTCAACCGGTTGCGTTGAGGGTTTTGTTACCGAGGTTTCTGACTGTTGCTTAGGTGCGTTTTCCAAGACGACGGAACGCTTCGAAACGGTTGCTAGGGCTTTCGGTGGCTCTGAAGTGGTTGCTAAGGTCTCTGACTGTTGCTTAGGAGCGTCTACCAAGGCGATTGATTGTTTTGAAGTGGTTTCTAGAGCTTTAGATGGATGTGAAGTGGTTGCTAAGGGCTCTGACTGTTGCTTAGAAGCACCTGTAAAGACATCCGATGAATTAGACGCGATTATTAAGGTCTCCCCTAAATCGGGTACCACAGAGTTGTTGTCAGGAACCGCAGCCTCTGACTCCGCTCGGATGACCGCCTCTAGTGCTCGTTGGCGAGCGTTGTCTGCAGCACCCTCAGCGGGCGGCAGTTTGGATCTCGTTCTCCTGGTATTGGGGGGAGCTGTCGATGCCGGTTCAAACAACTTCTGGATAGCGGCCACCTTGGACGACTTGGCTGGTGCTTCCTCCACGGCGGCAGTTGTCTTGTCGTTGTCTGCCTCGGAGGAGGTGATGATAGTCTTCTCAGAACTGGTAGGAGCGGGGGAGGCCTGTTTGCCCGCCTTTGTTTTGGCCGTTGTTGACTGGTTCTTCACTCGTTTGGTCGTCTTCTTCTTCGGTTGTTTGGGTCGACGTGGGCTGGTATCTGTGGTCGAGGTTTCGGTGTCATCGTTGGCTGTCTCGAAGCAGCTCGACCTCGTGTTCGTCACCTGGGAATACGGGGGTGAGAACAGGGAAGATAGCAGGATAGAAAGGAGGGACAGAGAAAAGAAAGGATGATTGAAGGACGCATTGAAGAATTGACTTGGAGGCAAGGAATTATGTAGGAAAGAATGAAAGAAAAGGACGAAGTAATAAGGAAGCAATGTAGAGAAAGAATAAAGGAAAGGTGTACGGATGGAAGAAACGATGTCAAGTCAGGGGACCACAGGAACAAACAGAAGGAACTTACACTGGCGGCACTACAGACACTCGTAGCGTCGGTTTTGGGCATGAGCAGCGGGCTCGAGGAGCAAGCGGGCATCATCTCGTCCTCAATCATCGTGAGCGACATCTTCTGCGGCGGGAATCTGCCCCTCTCCACTTGCTCCTTCTCCTGTTGTTGATTGGTGAGGCGACAGGACCTCTTGGGCCGGGTGGGCTGGGACTCGGAGTCTGACTCCACGGGGATCTTGGAGGGGATTGTGTGCTGAGAAGGCAAGGTCAAGTGGCAACGGTTTCTAAGTTGAACATTTATATTTACATTGTAAACCATTGATAAAATAAAAAGAAACGAAAACAATTAATTAATTACTTAAAAGTGTTTTGATTTAACCTTGCTGAGATTTTGTCATAATCTTTGGAAAGTAAAAGATGAATAAAATAAGTTACAATTACTAGCGATGGTAGACATGGTCCGTCCGAGTAAATACAATGCTGAATAACACGGGTTAATAAAAAGACAACAATGCTTAGGACACTACGATCTTCAGCTGCTGCATTGTGGAAATAATTAAAAACTGGCCAAAAATTAATAAATTACAAAAACATTATCTAGCCGTTCGACGTGTGTTGTAGAGTCAGCTTCACCGAAACTGTTGTGAAACTTAAATAACATCACGTTGCTAAGGCTACCACACACACACTTACAACAGCTGGACCAATCGGCGGCTTGGAAGCAGCAGCAGCAGGTTTGTTCAGCCTGAGACTTCTGACTGCCATTGGTCGAGGTGACCCAATAGCCGGCGATGTCTGGGGGTGTGTCTGCCCAGGATAGTGCAGGGACGCTGCGGCCACTGAAGCAGCGACACGGTTGCGAGGACTGTGCTGACACTTGGCGCTGTGGATGCTGGTTCTGCTGCTGGTTTTGACTTGGGATGTCGACTTGGCTGCTGCTGCCGCGGCCGCTGCTGTGTTGCGACGAGTGGCCCGGATGTGGGGTGGTGGTGGGGGCATGGCGGATTGCTCAGCTGACCTGGAACCATAATTAGTCACATTCAGCGCTGACCTGGTTAAATATACGATCCTACAGATTAAGCAGTAATAGTTTCAATTTACAGTGAGTATCTTATCATTATTAAATGTTTTTAATTAAAAAAATTTACGACAGTGCCAACCTTTATAGGTTGTTTAACATAATATTTACAAGAAGAACTACTGCACTGCTTGATGATCAATTGGCTTACTCTTGATGTTCTATTGTCTTCTTTCTTGCTCGCTTAGCGGGTGTTTTGGTTGTGAGCACGACTGGAACGCGTCGTCTGAAATGAGGTACATAGATCAGATCAGACTATTAATGGCACGAGTCAAACAATAAACCAATAAATAAATGAACAACAAGTTAGTCTCAGGCTTTGTAATAGTGCGGGCCTTTTGAATTGTATGAATACATTTTAGTTTAATTGCATTGCCCTGTACGACTGAATGATTGAACGATCTAGTTTTAAAAAAACTCTTAAAACTGAGCTTATTTCCATAATATTATCTTCTTTCTCTGACATGTTCTCAAACTGTTTATAGGCTATAGCACTGGCATGGCAGGAGATTAAAATTGAACTGATTGCACCCGACAATTGATTAAAATGTAAAGAATGTAATGTTAGGTGAAAAGTTTATGGACTCAGTGGTCACATGGAATTTTATTAATATTACAGTTAATGCAAGTTAAGAGATATTACGTGTAATAGGAAAAACACGCAAACGTTCGCATAAAAAACACATTACGATATTCAAAATTTGTAAACGTAATAACTATATTAGCCAAAAATGGCAAAAAGAGTGTTAGCTTGTACCATAAAAGGTGTGATATATTATTGTTAGCTCTTATACAGGTTGCATGCAAAATGAGCTAACTTCGCTTTTTGTTGTAAGGTAGAAGTTAA
>JAUZND010002080.1:0-13079 GCA_034780555.1 Coelogynopora nodosa
ACAGCCTATACAATATACTAAAATAATATTTTACTCTTTTATTAAAAAAGGGAGAGTACCCCTCAGTGGCGTGTGCAGGTGGGGGGGGTGGGGGTTCCATGGGTTCTCGAAGCCCTCCCCCTGTAGTTGCGTATCTTAAACATTTAAAGATACACCAGAGAAACGCATCTTTAAATTAAATAATTATAATACATACGTGTACAACCAAGCGATCATTCAGTGGTCTCAAGCATGTAAAAACTGTCTACAGATCGACAATGGGTAATGTGTGTCTGTATCCTTGTCATTGCGTAACATCTACATCATGACATACCAATTGATGTAGAATCTACTGTAAATACATCCGCTAGGTAACCCACGGCCACGGTATATGATCTTAATTTTTTTTCTGATAAATTATCAGTGTGAATTTAAATCGCAGTTAAATAATTATAATATATAAAATAAATAAATTGAAATACAAATAAAATTTATTAATAAAAAACGTGTTTGTTACTAAAGTTTTTACAGTTTTTGTTTTCACTTCTAAGAAAGCACATTCTACATGGATAATTTGTCTGGAAAGAGAATAGCTCAGCAGGAAGAGAAGATGCCCTAGTCACTTTAGTGGGAAAGAAGATAATGGCAATAATGGTACTTTTCAAGACCATCCCTTGTCCTTGAGAATGCGATAATGGCCCTTTATGAGAAAGCATGAATGGCCCTTTGGGGTCACTATGTTTTGATTTATTATGAGCAAGCATTTAATATATACTTTTTATTTGTGATAAGCTTTCTTTTTCATTTATTGATATAAGTTAGACTTTTTTATTCTATGACTATATAAAAGCATTTCATTGTTTAATTTTTGTGAATAAATTGTGTTGGATAAATCAAATCATACAATTTGCTTATGCGAATTTTATAAATAATTATTAAAGGATTATTAAATTTATTATTAAATTATTAAATAATTATAAAAGTTCACTTTTATTAATATATGCATCATATTTGCAATAATTTAATTAATTGTTTAAGATTCCTTTTTGATTTTATGAACACATAATTTATAATTGATCATTAACACCCAATTTAAATTCCTGTGAATTAAATAGAAAAAACCGAATAATTTAGTATTCATAAAAACACAAAAATTAATAAAATAAAAATATTACAAAAAAATTCAAAGTATGGTCATGATATTTGAAAACAAAAAAATATTTTATTATTAGACATACTAAATAATACATAATTTATTATAGATCAATAACACAATTATAATTTTAAAAAACATTGCACAATTCACATAACTTTTTAAATTTTATTAAAACCATAACGATATTCCCAAATACAATATTATAAATTAGAAAAGATAATTATTGCATTCCCAAGATAGTCTTTTAAATCACAAAGAAAGTCCATAAGAATAATAGCTGCAATCTGTCATATAAATCAAATTAAATAGTGTTTCAAACACAATAAGCATAAAGACATATTTAAATATAATATAAATAACAGCATACATATAAATTATTCAAAGTAAAGTCTTCATTGTGATGAAAATTGCATGATTCCTCAGTAGATATTTTGAGAAAGAGCAATTGGAGTAATCAGTCATTCTGATAAAAGATAACCTGAATCCCCTAGCAGAATTGCATTAGGGAATGAGTCACTGAGTCATGAACACTGCCTGGCCATCTAGAAGAACAATAGAAGATCTTTAGGTTTAGGCCACAGACAGCATTACACTGAGATAATCATGACAGTTGATAAATTGAGCCTCATTGTCAGTTGGTCCAATGACCTTAATATGAGTGCTATCAATACACCCACATACAGAGGGCATGTTGGAATTGCTTATTTGTCAACTCAGCAGGGTATTGAAGACAGTTGATTGCAGTTTTCAGGGAATATGTTGGCATTGATGGTGTCTAACTCTGACTATGCATATAAATAATATATATATAGCCTTTGAGACACAATGAGAATCTCCAATAATATGAAGTGAACTCCCATCAGCAAAATATAGAGCAATTAGGGTTTGCTGCTTTAGTGTTGATAGCTAGCTCATTAGAGACGATGGCCGATAGTATAAATCAAAAACTAATTTTCAGTAAGCCTAAAACGCTCACGAAAATCGTTCTCCCCATATTGATCCTCTGTCAGAACAATCTAGGGTGTTGGGTACATCATCATCTCCATAGTGGATAAGGGGCTGTGGTAATAACCGAAGTCATCTAAACTAGCATTGGCTGACTCTAACTTAGAACCACCCACCCACCCACTTTAGCATCTTGAAAAAACTCATAATCTGTAACTAATAAGTGTACACAGGTATTTATTGTATTAATTAATTTAAAAAATAATTTAATGTCATTCTTCGATCATTAGAACCACCCACCCACCCCTTTAGTATCAGCTGACTTTAGTTTAGATGACTTTGGTTATTACCTCGACTCCTAAGTTAATCATCAGAATGAAACATTGTGAAAAATATAAAAACTGATTGAGCACAATAATTAAAAGAGTGAAACTGCTGTTATCAATATATGTTGACTGATAAAATTTTAACACTTTTAGCACTCATTATTATCAGTATATTTTGTTTATGAAATGCAATATCATATTTTGTAAAAAGATAAGAAATAAATGTTTTACTCATAATTATCAGTTAGCAGTGATAATTATCACTAATAATATTTATTTTATGAAACACTACAGTGATTTTTACTTTTTACCACTGTTTAACTGATAATCATCACTGTTTAACTGATAATTATCAGTTACTGATATTTTTATTAAATAGGGTCATTTATACAATAAATAAAAAAACATTTATTTAAAAAAGGTAAAGTTGGTTACTAGCACATTAGCTTAATATGACCAGTCGCATAGGTTGGAGGGTTCAGATGAACCACCCCTGACTCCAAACCGGAAAAAATTATAATATACTGATATCTGCTGCAGAGCATTTTGGCATGCTTTCCTTGGCACCCCTGTTATGTCTCTCTGAGTCTCAAAGCCTCAGCGCTCCATTATGTGCTGTCCGTTCATATTATTATTTGCATACATTGTGTATACAGCACAGACATTGTGTTGTATCCAAAGATATTCGCAAGCATATAAATCAATTGTCTGTGTGCAGCTGGGATTTTTGTCTAGAACAAACAAGCCTAATCTAGCCTTAACACTAGAAGCGCGGGAGTTTTGAACTACCTTGAAGCGCGGCTACGTCAATTGATGTAAATCAATTTTTGATCAGTTTGACAATGAAAACAGACAACTAAATTGAATGTAACATTATAAAAGACTACATGACTTTAAGAACATTTTTGCTTACAAAAATAATAACAAATATACGTTGGATGTTTTAACATCTAACATATATTTTTTATTATTAAAATAAATATTAAACTATTTATATAATGTACATATATGCGCATACCTACACACAATTAAACAGCGAAATGTTTGCTAATTATATTATTACATTTTACCGATTTATAATTCGGTGAAATTAAGAAAATAGTAACGTAAATGATATTACAATATGTGTGCAATACCTAGAAATCCATAAATTAGTATTTTGTATGTGTAACCATATAATATATATATACCTACCAATATAAAAATATGCAAAAATAGCTCAACAATTTATTTTTTATTACACAAAATTGTTCAATTATTGTGTTTTTATTATAATTTATGAACGTAAAGAAAAGCTAAATAGCTTCTAAATTAATTATAAACCATGCTTCAAGTATTCCTAGTGTGTGATATGATATGATACAAAGATGTGTACCTAAGTTGATTACGTAACACATCTTCAATTAGAATCAGATTAGTTCAGATTACTGACAGATTGATACAATAAAACGCAACATAATTTCATTATATAATTTTTCACTATGGCGCGACGACGTCTAACTGCTCAAGAAGTCCTCGATGGCATTATGGCTATCAACAGCGATGACAGTGCAGATCACAGCTCTAATGAAAGTGAGGCATCAAGAGATGACCACGAACGTGAACCTCAACTGATTAAAAGTTCTAGCGATGATGAAGAAGTAGAAGAACTTCCTGTTCCAAATCCAACTGCCCAAGGACGTGATGGAACACTATGGCGACTAGTTGATAGGCCACACGTCGGACGCATCGACCAACATAACATTTTTACAGGCAGACAGGGCCTCACGAGATATGCCAATGGCATCAGGACCCCCATCGATGCTTTCCGTCTTCTCATCGACGAGGGCTGTTAATTGTTAATTGTTAATTGTACGAACGACTTCGCTCAGACGACCAATCCTAATTTTGATCTGCAAGAAAAAGAATTAGAGAAGTTCATCGGTGTTCTTTATTTACGCGGTTGTATGAATTATAAAAACTTCCCACTCGAGCAGCTCTGGTCTAGTACTGTCCGGCTTTCAATCGTGCTTTACCCATGGACAGAATTCGCTTTGATCTCCACAGTATTGAATCGCTTCGTTACCAACTCGCAGAATAGTTATCGGCCCTCTGCCTTCATGACAGTAGATGAGCAGCTCTTCCCGACCAAAGCGAGATGTCGGTTTACTCAGTACATGGCTAATAAACCCGACAAATTCAGAAGTGACCTGGCGGAAGTCGACAGTAAATATTGCTACAACATTATCCCCTACCTTGGCGCCTACAACAACCGAGAGCTTTAATTGGAAACCCATGTCGTCCTTTAGTACAACGTTACAACCGATACATCCCGAAGGCTCCGATCTTTTTTGCAATTTTCGAATTATTATTTGCTCATAAAATAAATAAAACTCAAGAAAGATGGTTACATAAAAAAATAAGAAAAAAAAGTTACTTACGATTGAACATTGAAATTTACGTCAATTGACGTATCCGCGCTTCTAGTGTTAATTAAACCTACTAATGATTGCTTCATATTATAGTGTTTGATTTTGTAATCTTAAATGATAACCTGTAGAAAATATGGAGGGATACACAATGTATTCATAATTTAGATTCTCAGTAGTCCATACGTGTAGATAATGAGTTCCTTAATATACATTATAGAGCAGACATAATTTAGTTCATTTATAAAAGAATATTATTTTAGTCAAAATTTTTCTGCAGATTTTAAGTATATATTCAACGAATATACAAATGAAGGCTGACATCTTTGGAATACAGAATTACAAGAAGAAACAAGGGATGGGCTAATTGGGTAGCAGTCATAACCGATACTGGTGTTCAGTTATTAAATGAATTAATATATAATTTACTTATTTTTACTTACTTTAGATGTACTTATTTAGTATGATGACGTCAATTTTGTATAGGGTGTTTTTCGACTGATTTTTAGTTAAAGTTATTCAGTCATAAAGTCTTATGAAATAACCCGAAATTATTTAATTTTACAATAGCACTAGTACGGTGTAGACAAAGCAGATGAAATGCTGAAAGAATTTCTTGCGAAGGTGGCCTCTCCACGTCTTCTTCAACATGCTCGATATGAGTGTGCACTCAATGCCATTGCCAAAACAGCTTTACGAGGAACACATTGGTCGACGATATTAACAGAGAAATTAACATTACTAACATTACGATCCATGTTGTTATTTGTTTCATGTGTTAACATAATTAAGATATGTATTATACGTTCCTAGATTGTAATTACATACTTTATCAATGTTGTCAATTTATGTCTGTGCGATTTGAATACGTTTTGAATTAAAAGTGGTTCTTATGGTTATATATAGTTCTTATATAGTTCTTAAATGTGGAATAAATGATTTCTTTGAAGACAAATACATTGCTAATTGATACAAATTTATACATATGCACATAATTGCATAATTAGAATAAAGAATATGTAAAAAATTAATAACCGGCAAATTGCTTATATTATATATAAAAATTGTTAGTATTTACTTTGGTATTATCTTAGTATTTTCTTCAAAAATTTATACTAGCATGATTTCATCTGGAAGTATTTGTTCATAAACAAATCAATGACTCTTCAATGTAAAAAATATTACATATTTTAAATAATAAAATAATAAAAATTTATTAAGCTGTCGTTTTTGAGCAAATAGATAGCTGTGATCAATTACATAATATCAAAAACATAGGTTACGATACCAATCTTTTGAAAATCGTATATCACGTTTTAGAAAAATAGCGCTTTCTTTATTGGGCTATGGTAACTATTTGTTTCCGCGTTTGCATTTAGCTTTTTGTGGAGCGTAAAACTTTAATGATAAATATAAATAAATAATTATAAAAGTTATATTTATTTTGTTTCAAATGTTCCGTGTTTTTCGACGTTTTTAGCCAAATTAATAGAATTAAGAATATGGAAAATGAAGAATGAAAAATATAGTTCATTATGTGTTAGGTAAAGAACACAGAACATTGTGTTAGACGAAGAATACAGCACATTTTGTGTTAGGTGAACAATACTGAACAATATGTGTTAGATTACAGAACATTATGTGTTAGATGAAGAATATTAGAAGTGTTAGATAAGTAATACAATACATTATGTGTTGGATATAGAATACAAAACATTATGGGTTAGATGAATAATCGTGTACTATATTAGTATTAGATAAAGAAAAGAATACATTATATATTAGATAAAGGATACAGTACATTATGTATTACATGAAGAATGCAGTGTAATATGTGTTAGATGAAAAAAACAGTACATTATGTGCTAGACAAAGAATACAGTACAATACGTGTTCATTACTGTATTACTGTATTATTTATCTAACACGTAATGTACATCTACACGTAATAGAGTACATTATATTTTAAATAAGGAATACAGACAGAATATTATACGTTAGATTAAGAATCGGGTACATTTAGTATTAGTTGTATTAGAATATTAGAAATATATAGTACATTATGTGATAGATGAAGAACGTCAGACAAACGTTAGATAAAGAATACAGTACACCATGCGTTAGATGTAGAATATAGTACATTATGGGTTAGATAAAGAATAGAGTACATTCATTACATGTTAGATAAAGAATAAATTACATTCTACGTTCGATGAAGAATATAAAACATTTTGTGTTAGATGAAGAATACAGTTTATTTTGTGTTAGATGAAGAATACGGTACATTATTTATTAGATGAAGGATACAGTACATTGTGTTTTAGATGAAGAATACACTACATTATTAGTTATGAACGTTATGTATACATAACATAAGAACGTTATGTATTAGACTAAGAATCGTGTACATTAGATGAAGAAATCGTGTGTATTATTTATTAGATGAAGGATGCAGTACATTATGTATTAGACGAAGAATACAGTACATTATGTTTTAGATTAAGTATACAGTACATTATGTGTTAGATGAACAATAATTCATTGTGTTAGATGAAGAACATAGTACATTATTTATTAGATGAATGATACAGTACATTATGTTTTAGATGAAGTATACAGTACATTATGTGTTAGATTAGAAATACAGTATATTTTGTGTTAGACGAAGAATACGGTATATTATATGTTAGATAAAGAATCAGTACATTATGTGTTAGATAAAGAATACAGTACATTATGTGTTAGATGAGGATACAGGACATTTTGTGTTAGATGAAGGATACGGTACATTTTGTGTTAGATGAAGAATACGGTACATTACGTGTTAGATAAAGAATACAGTACATTATGTGTTAGATGAGGATACAGGACATTTTGTGTTAGACGAAGAATACGGTATATTTATTATATGTTAGATAAAGAATCAGTACATTATGGTTTAGATGAAGAATAGAGTACATTCATTACATGTTAGAAAAGAATAAATTACATTCTACGTTAGATGAAAAATTTTGTGTTGGAATTTTGTGTTGGATGAAGAATACAGTATATTTTGTGTTAGATGAAGTACGGATAAATAGGAAGATAGATAAACTAAGTACGTGTGTTAAGTAAAAATACAGTACTTAATGTGTTAGATGAAGAATACAGTACATTTCGTGTTAGATAAAGAATACAGTACATTTCGTGTTAGATGAAGAATACGGTATATTATGTGTTAGATGAAGAATACAGTTCGTTACGGAATACGTTTGAGTTAGAATACAGGACATTATGTATTAGATCAAGAAACCTGTACATTACGTGTTAGATGTAGAATATAGCATTCTTCATATAGATGAAGAATAAAGTACATGTTAGATAAAGAATACAGTACATTATACGTTAGATGAAGAATACAGTACATTTTGTGATAGATGAAGAATAGAGTACATTTAATACATGTTAGATAAAGAATACAGTACATTATTTATTAGATGAAGGATAGGTACATTGTGTTATAGATAAATAATACAGTTAGATGTAAAATATAGTACATTATGTGTTAGATTGAGAATCGTTTGCATAATATGAAGAAAAGAATACATTGTTTATTAGATGAAGAATACAGTACAATATGTGTTAGATTGATGAATACAGATAAAGATTTAGATGAATAATACAGTACATTGTGTTTTAGATGAAGAATACAGTACATTTTGTGTTAGATGAAGAATAGAGTACATTTAATACATGTGTTAGATTGATGAATACAGATAAAGATTTAGATAAATAATACAGTACATTGTGTTTTAGATGAAGAATACAGTACATTGTGTGTTAGATGAAGAATAGAGTACATTTAATACATGTTAGATAAAGAATACAGTACATTATTTATTAGATGAAGGATACGGTACATTGTGTTTTAGATGAAGAATACAGTACATTGTGTTAGATGAAGATTATTACTTATGAACGTTACATAATAAGAACAATAAGAACGTTATGTAATATCTGAAGAATACATTATGTGTTAAATGAAGAATACAGTTCGTTATAGAATACGTTAGAGTAAGAATACAGTACATAATGTGTTAGATAAAGAATACAGTACATCATACGTTAGATGTAGAATATAGTAAATTATGGGTTAGATGAAGGATACAGTACATTATGTGTTAGATAAAGAATACAGTACATTATTTATTAGATGAAGAATATTAGTTATGAACGTTATGTATACATAACATAAGAACGTTATGTATTAGATGAAGAATACAGTACAGTTAGATGTAGAATATAGTACATTATGTGTTAGATTAAGAATATAGTACATTATTTATTAGATGAAGGATACAGTACATTATGTATTAGACGAAGAGTACAGTACATTATGTGTTAGATTAGGAATACAGTATATTTTGCGTTAGATGAAGAATACGGTATATTACGAAAACAGTATATTACAATAATACATGTTTGATGTTTGATGTAGTAATAGCAGCAGGTAATAGTAAATATAAGTAGTCAATTTATAACTATAGAGCAGAATGCACAAATACGAACGAGTCTAGTTTTGACGATCATTTGATCATCAATTAGCAATTAGCAATTAGCTTATCAATAGCAAAGGTTGAAAATATGTTTTAGTCTAGATTTAGAGCCGCAATTTGTAATTGTCTTTTGAGCTTCTTGAAGCAGGATTGTTTAATATTGATTTTTGTTGCCAAGCAGATTATTAATTATTCTGCATAAATAACAATTTATGTTCGTTACAAGTCATTGTTCTACATAAAATGAAGAGGATTGTGTTGACTGTAAAAATCGATTAGTTTTTATGGTCAATGTGCTATTATAAATTTCAACCTCTTCTATAATAATAAGGATATTAAAATAATGTAAATAAGTTTCATATATGTTATTTATAAAATATATTTATTGTTAATTTAACTTAAATATATATTATTAACCTTCAACATAGGCAAGGCAGTCTCACACTAGACACTAACATATAAAAGTGATTTACAAAAGTTTTAAAAAATATATCCTTTATGAAATTGAAATTTCGTTCGTTAAAAAATTATGACAATTTTTTTAATTAGTTATTTTTTTATATACCTTTATTAGTCTATTTTTTACAAAATCTTATATTTTATCTTTATATATTTTTAATATTATATTTGTAAATCTTATATTTACAAAATTATCTTACAAATAAAATAATATCCACAATGTCAAAAATAAAATTCATATGTTTTTTGGAAAACTTTTAAAGTAATATGTGCACATATCTAAATATAACTTGTTTTTAATTATATATATTTAATTTTCACAAAATTATATTTTGGTTCAATTCAAAATTAAACTTGTCGTTTAATTACCGGTTATTAATTTTTTACATATCTTTATTCTAATTATACAAATATGTACATATATAATAAATATGTATCAATTAGCAACGTATTTGTCTTCATTATATTTACAAAATTATCTTACAAATAAAATAATATCCACAATGTCAAAAATAAAATTCATATGATTTTTGGAAAACTTTTAAAGTAATATGTGCACATATCTAAATATAACTTGTTTTTAATTATATATATTTAATTTTCACAAAATTATATTTTGGTTCAATTCAAAATTAAACTTGTCGTTTAATTACCGGTTATTAATTTTTTACATATCTTTATTCTAATTATACAAATATGTACATATATAATAAATATATATCAATTAGCAACGTATTTGTCTTCATAGAAATCATTTATTCCACATTTAAGAACTATATAAGAACTATTTATAACCATAAGAACTACTTATAATCCAAAATTTATTCAAATCGTACAAACATAAATTGACAATATTGAAAAGTATGTAATTACAATCTAGGAACGTATAATACATATCTTAATTATGTTAACACATGAAACAAATAACAACATGGATCGTAATGTTAGTAATGTTAATTTCTCTGTTAATATCGTCGACCAATGTGTTCCTCGTAAAGCAGATTTGACAAAGCTATATGAAAGTCACTACGTGAATCCTGAGCCTTTTATTATTGGCAATGATGCATTGAGCATGATGCATTGAGCATTGATGCAATGATACATATCGAGCATGCTGAAGAAGTCGTGGAGAGGCCACCTTCGCAAAGCTGCCTTAGTGAAATTCTTTCAGCATTTTATCTGCTTTGTCCACACCGTTAGTGCTATTGTAAAATTAAATAATTTCGGGTTATTTCATAGGACATTATGACTGAATAACTTTAACTAAAAATCAATCGGAAAACACCCTATACAAAATTGACGTCATCATACTAAATAAGTAAATACATCATGCATCTAACTAAATAAGTAAATCAAATATTAATTAATTTAATAACTGACCACCAGTATCGGTTATGACTGCTACCCAACTTAGCCCATCCCTTGTTTCTTCTTGTAATTCTGCTTTCCAAAGATGTCAGCTTTCATTTGTATATTCGTTAAATAGATACTTAAAATCTGCAGAAAATATTTTGACTAAAATAATATTTTTTATAAATGAACTAAATAATGTCTGCTCTATAATGTATATTAAGGCACTCATTATCTACACGTATGGACTAGTGAGAATTTAAATTATGAATACATTGTGTATCCCTTCATATTTTCTATAGATTATCATTTAAGATTACAAAATCAAACACTACAATATAAAGCAATCATTAGTAGGTTTAATTAAATAATTAAGTTAATATATTTCAAACCGCGACATTAATTATAAATTACAAAAACTTGTGATTTCAAAACACGCAAAACGAAACAACCTATACGTATAATAATAAACACGTACAGTAACAACTTATATTAACTCACATTAATGATCGGCTTCTGATTCATTGCCAACAGAGTGGCCTCAAATGAACCTCTGCGTTGAACTCTATTTGAACCAGAAGAGGTCGTCGCCTCAGTGGTGACGGGAGTCTTAGAATTGGAGGGATTCTTAAGAGCAGAGTGGCGACTGAGAGCGACACTTCTAGACGAAAAACTATTATTCTGAAAAAATATAAATAATAAATTTTAATATAATATACAGTATACACAATATATGCACATAAATAAAATATCTAAACAACTAATTAAAATTACCAAATATTAAAGATTTATATATTTATTACGAAACATAAAATTAGTAATTGAAAAAAATATTCGAGATTTATTAAACAATAGGTATTGGACATAAAAAACGCATCTCATGTTTTAAAATTATTCAGTCATCGACATAATACATTACATAATTTAACAGTTTATACACATATGTATAAAACAAAATGTTTTCGTTCGTTGCATTGCGTACATGTCATTATTACACATTAATATATATATATAGCGAGGATTATATTGAGCTATATTATATTATATATACTGCTCACAAAATAAACTCATAAGAATATAAGAATATTTGATTGAGTTCGTATATAATATACCTATATATGTATATATATATACCCACTATATATAACATAATAATTGTTTGCAATTATGCCAAATATTACAAAATACAATGTAAATGTGTTCACCTTTTTATGATGCAGCAGTGAGAGAGAAAGTTGTTGCATTTTTGATGTCTTCTGTACATTGGCTGAAAATCAATTATTAAAGCAATTGATATTAATGTTGATATTATATATTCCAATGTAATGCTCGCAGATGTATATGCATAATATAATTTACCTTTATATTACTCCTTATTCACATAATAATACATATTGTTTACAAACTAAAATCAAAAATAAATATAAAAAAATATATATCAAATTATTCTGGATTTTTAACAGTTTAAATTCATATATGTCTATCTATCTATCTATCTACCCCATAAGTAAATAATTAATGTTTTAGTTTAAATAATTTCTCTTTGTATATGACTTAAAATCATATATTGAAATTTAAAAATATTATTTCTACATACTTAGATATAAATATAGATTGCTTATTTTAATGTTTCCACATTATGTACAATTGAAGGCATTGTTGTGTTTCATGTAATTATACTATGAATATGTATGAAATAAAATGTATATTTTAAGTTATACTGTGTTGTTTGGTTCATATACGTAGATAATCGAGATATATAGTAAATACTCTGAATGTACAGTATACCTACATATTTGTACTTATATATACTTAACGCAATTAAAAAATGCAAAATACAATTTTTTTAACTGAGATTTAAAAAATAAACATGTATCACTTTTATACTACACACAGCGTGTGTACTGTTACAATTCAACTT
>JAUZND010002081.1:0-10544 GCA_034780555.1 Coelogynopora nodosa
CGCTGGCACTCGGTCCAGTCTCCTATAGCCAGCCTACTGCAGATGTGGAGAACCTTAGCGCACAAACTGGGTTGACTAACCCAGCCGGACAAACTCTTCCAGAACTTCGTAGAACACTCAATCTCCCAATCGAGAGGGTCTAAACAGTGTACATCAAAATCCGTGGCGTTGTCTAAGTTGGCGTTGTCGATAGCGACATCAATGGTTGTTTTGGTTAGAATCTTATCTTCTGTGGAAGGCTGTTGTGTTTCTAATTTTCCCGAGATTTCTTCCATTTTTGTGACACTTCTGATCATGGCAGTCGGCACATCGAGGTCTTTGCACTTCTCAATAAAATCATAAACTGGTCCTTGGTGAAGCATTTCTATCGATTCATTCTTTTTCGACATCACTTCATATGATTCTTCCCAAGTAGAAGTTGAGGTAATAACCTGCGATTCAGACACTTGTTGTTCCTGGACCAGTTTCTCCTGTCTCAGAAGTAATCTATGCAGCTCGCCAGCTCCTTTCAACTTCTGAAGGTATTTACTGGCCCGCTTATGTTCCTTATTCTCCAGGCAAGGATTCACTCCAGCTTCGTAGAAGCTACGAGCAACTGGTATATTCGATGGTTTATTACACCTTTGAGCGGTTAAATGGAGGAGACTATCCCCATCATCGTTCTGACGGTGTATTGACCAAAGCGAACTTTCAGGAAGTGATCGGCACTTTTCTAGTATTTTTAAAACAAGATCAATATATTGTTGACCTTTGTTGAGACATTCTTGAACGATATAATGAAAAGGATAAAAAGTTTTTGGAATTTGGACACTTGTGATGTCTTCTTCTGGACGATCGAGAAGCCACTGAAATTATAAACAAACACAAATAAGTAACGTAATATACACACAAATTTTCATTCTCGATAAACTGTCATTTATTTAGTGCAACCATTAACATTAATTTAGTCCATCTAATTTACAAGTGTAACTTCGTAATTGAAACACCATTATTTATATACATATTACTTGAATGATCGATTACTACCAGTAGGGTACCTCTAATCAATTTGTAAGTAGTAAACTCAAATTCATCTAACTTGAATTAATCATGATGCCAATTAAAATCATCGAGATCTGACATTGCATAGCAACAATGCATCGTATAGGGGAAAAATCGATAATTAGACTTGAATGATCGATTACTACCAATAGGGTACCTCTAATCAATTTATAATTGGAAAAATCGAACTACGTGACCTTGAATTAATCGGAAACGACATTGACCGTGTTTAAATAGGTATATAGAAAGCCATAGTAACCAAAAAACCAATACTCAATTCTGATTGGCTAAACAAATTTTTTAAATTTCTGGCGCGAAAATTGAAAATAAATTGTTCAGGTAGGGAGGGGGTGTTGAGTCATGATCTATTTTTAGACATGACTCATAAATCTATTTATAAGTGCGGCCGAATCGACACTTCCTATACTACTGTGGGTATCTTACTCCACATGGAACATCATATCTCTTAAAATCCGATTAAGCTGAAATTTGGTATACAGATACCTCTTAGAGACTTGTCGATCGATTAAAAAAAATTTAATCGATTGGTATTATTTTTATGACCTGAATACGTCATAAACTTCGGTTAGGAAAATAACCATTGCTATATTTTGAACAATATATGCTGTAACATTTGTTCAATACAACAACTTAAACGTGTTTCTCTTTGAATCTTATTCTAGATCACAAGATCTATATTTGTAGATATATTTTTATAATTATACTACTTATATAAAAAAAGTTATAAGTAGTATAAATGCTATTTAAGCTACCAAATGTATAACTTCTAGGAATCATTGTTTGTTTACCTTGGTAACGTATATGAGAAAGAAGTCAATCATGATAATATGAATAAGTCAATAAATATCTGCTTCTTATTATTGACCAATAGTTACTTATATTATCATAATAGCCGATCGAACAGTTTTGAAATTGATTTATTTTGTTAAATTGCAAACTATTTAGTATTTTGCGGTAATATTATATAACATTGGATACTGGTTTATGAAAAGCGACTGGAATAACGCACCAATATGTCGAGATAGTTGTCTGCTTTGATGGCGGTACGAATGAGATTCCCGCCAGTGGAACCATATTTAACAAGAAGATCGTAGAATTCCAGGCGCCTCTGTTCTCCTTTCCGGTAGTTGTTGCTGTTTATGAAAAGGGAAGCAAATTTATCTCACTTATTTTATTAAATAATGAACTGCATGTCGATTGAATAACATAGACCAATTTTTAAAATGTTTTCTATAAAATTTAGATAAATGTTCAATTTTTTTTATCATATCCATATTCAGCATATCCATTTAGAGTCAAGTAAACACATTTCCAATTCATACTGGAATAATTCATAAAAATTGATTATTGATTAAATTAAATTATTATGGCTTCAATGTTGGCCTTATTTAGCGTCAGAGTGACAAATTATGAGGTGGAACACTGTTACATTACATAATCGAGTTGAGAAGTGTTTTCGTGAGGACGCTTAATGTCTTAAAAGTGGACAGCACAACCTGACCAGTCCAGTCTAGCTCACCTGGTGAACTCGTCGAGCGGTACCAGTTCGGCAAACTGTCCCGTCTTGGCCACGTCGGTAAACTTGGCGATACAAGTGTCATTGTGGAACGTCTTGAGCGCGACCAGTGCACAGTGGCTCAGCTCCAGGGGCTGGTCGGGTGGCTTGTAGGCCCGCAGCAGACTGTGAATCTGGTCGAAGGCAGCGTGCTGTCGTAGGTGCTCTATCAGCCCAGCCAGTAGGACCGGGAATAGAAACAACTGGGGCGGCACCACTGTGGCGTCTGATGGTTGACAGAAGGGGGACAAGACATGCATACGTGTTATCTTGAGTAGGACGAGGACTATATGTTCTTCTTGCAACATCGTAAGTTCAATGAGGTGATCACTTTTGAGAGCTGAAATCAAAATATCGTATTTGTTGCAGAGAGGCATAACTATTTAAAATATTTTTGAATATTTTAGAAATATTAGCATTCTATACAAATACATAACAAGTTACACGTAAAGAATTGTCGACATTGCTTCTTTTGTCTCTCGAGTATGGTATAAGTACATTACTAGAAATACAATTTTAAATCATTAGGCAAGTTTACTAAATTCGATGTGTTTCATTTAAAAATTACTAATTATTAATTTATATTATTTTTTAATTAACTAATTAATTAATTATTACGAATTACTCTAATTTTGGCAGGCTAGTTAGATTGTGCCTATTTTAAAATTAAGTTTTTTTTTAACATACAGGGTTTCCAAAAGATATTATACAACAAATACAAAATATTCAAATTGACCGATGATTAAATTTATGGTTATTAGAAGACGATTTTAACATCTACGGTTGTTGATAGTTGTTATGTAGCTATACAAAAAAATCTAAATATCTGTCACAGGATTTGTATTTTATGCAAGATGGGGCACCACCACACTATGCTTTGGCATTACAAAACTATTCCGACGAGACATTCCAGAGAAATGGATTGGTCGACAGGGAACCAATAGAACATCCTCCACCGCAGTCTCCAGACCTTACGCCAATGGATTTCAGTATTTGTTGGGGAAATTATAAAAAAAGTATTCAATTTTTGAAAAACGGCCAAGGAATCTTGCTGATATAGGTCAGTTTATCCAGTATGTATTTCAATACTTCAATAAAGGGGGGGTGGGTTGGGGGGTGCGGGGTGGTAGGGGGGTGGGAGGTAGGGGGGTGAATCCACTCTTCCTATACTACTGCTGTCAATGGCAGCTTCCACTAATATGAACAGTTGTAATTGTGTATATGTATTTTTTATGAACTTAATCAGATATTTTATATTAATCGCATACTAACATTTGGACCACCCCATATATTTAAACATTAATATGTGCGCATAAACAACACAGGAACCATAATAAAATCGATATGTACGCATAAACCAGAGACAGGAACTTTAATTAAAGCTATTTAACTATCGATAAATATAGGAGACAGCTGTTATGTTTATGTAGGAAAAAATGAAACAGATTAGTAACACTGTATTCTTTTTTTTACAAAAATATACTTTTTAACGAATTTTTAACTGATTTTTAGTGAATGTGAATTTTAGTGAATAATTCTTAAATTCCACTTAAGAGAGAGAATATACTTACAGAGAATACACTCATCTAAACATTGTTCTTATTGAGCTATAAAGGTTGCTCTACATATTGGTTACAGTAGAGTAATTACACACGTTTTATTGATCATTCTGGTAATAAAACATTTTATGATATTTAGTTCATAATATTAATAATTCTCAATTGCGTCCCTTGTACAGCATATAGCATAACATACGTATTATAATCTAAACAAGAGAATTTCACAGAGCTAGAGAAAGGCAAACAAACTCCATAAATTTAGAAAACGTCAGAAAACGTCAGAAAACGTTAACGAGACAGAAAACCAATAAATTTGTATTTAGACAATTTAAAGTAAATAAAAAAATTATTTCGCGAACCTACATACGCCTATACTATGTCAGTTATGGATAAACTTACACCGATGAACTGAAATAAAACATGTTCATATCATTATTAGAACAAATAAATGATAAACCGATTAATGATTCTTTAGATTAAAACTATGTAACACAAAAATATCTATTACATCGTTTATCAATACAATTTATTTATGTTACATACAAATATATATATTTTTAATATATTTGGTAAATGTTGTATCTTTAACAATAGCGTTTTACCGTTGCAATATTAGACTAATTATCATTTACAGCTATTTGGCTTTCTTTCTATATTTAATAAACTAACAGCTTCTCCTAAATATTTGGTTTGATTTGTATATAGTCTTAACTTGAAAACTGATTCATAACATTATGAACACGCCTCCATCTACTCTAAAATAATACAAATATAAAGAATACATTATAAATGCATTTTAAAGATAAACATATATTCCGAACACAACACAACTTCCGGTGCACGGCAATGACCCACCCGTAACGTCATTCTTGAAGGTCTCATAGAACTTGCGAATGACCTTCTTCAGAAGTTTGACGTGCTTCTTTGCCTCTTGCCCGTCCACATGCTCAATGTGAATCAACTCGAAAACCACCGGGTAGAAGTTGACATTGCCTCCTGCAGTATCTGAGTTGACATTGGACCACAGGATCTTACACTCGGAGCAGGCTTTGGTGGTGGTGAGCTTCATAGGGGCTGAATCGTTGACTGAAAGTAGGTCAAAAAGTCTGTGCATCTCCTATATACAAGTCGATTGGACTTTAATATACCTTGATTACATTGATGCAGTCGGTGATGAATAGTTAACTATACAAAGCAATATGAAAGTAAAATATATTTTACGTAATTTATATAAAAATTCAGAGTCAACGATCACATCATTTTTGCATGCATTTATTCGGATTGTTTCTTTGGATCACACCCTGCACAATAAATTATTCTTATTCCTATAAATGAGTGAACTCGAATGATACCCAAGATACATACGGTAAATTTCAGCAGCAGCCTACTATTGGATAACAACTTTGTGTGTTAAAACGATTCGTCACTGGAAAAGCAAACATTTCTGACCGTGCAGTGTTTTAGTATAAATTAGATCACACTCAAAAAGACGGACAGCGACCCCGTATTGTCTCCCCAATTCACTTATAACTGAGCCGCGGTAACTTGTGTGATAAAGCAGCCTTACCATGTACGTAGGTCCTTTGCATCGATATTGAAGCGGCATCAATTCAAGGCAAAGGTACCCACGGATTGTTAGCTTCGACAAAACAAAATGCTTCAATAATAGCTAAAAAGTTCGACTCAGCTTCACCAGCAATGTTGATATATGCAAAAGATGCCTCTAACATAGTAGAATTTTGATTCTTGGTATAAAATTAGCTTATAATTAAAACATTTGATATCAATTCATTTATCACATCATATTCCGAAAAACAAGCTTTTAATCCGATTCGTTTAAAATATCAAACAAAGAATATCTGATCAATTAATTGATCCAAAATGTTGCTTATAAACTCGTTACCGCATATTTAATATTTAAATAAAATTGGTAGAGTATGAAGTCTTATTCTAAAGAACTTTGAGATCAAATTTGTGATCTAAATATATATACATAAAATTACGTAAATAATAACATACTTATCTTTAAATAAGAATACTAAACTTCAATCAAATAGGATTATGCATGAAGATTGCATTTATAAATATATAATTTTTGATTTAATCTAAATTATGCCCTGACCTGATCAATTTTGAAATCAGTATCACGCTTTAAATGTTTAATATTCCTTAACATAAAATAAAAGGTAATAGACATGAGACAAAACAGAGCATGAAACAGAAATGTGTTTTATGTGAACGTTACATATATGATGTAACAATATATTGTATTATAACAGACTAACATAACAATTGCTTCAATATAGCTCCTATCTTGCACTATGAAACATAATTAGAAGAGCTTTTGTTGGATATTAGGATTATTGAATGTCTATCAAGTTTCAATTTTTGTGTATAGTGTTCCGATCAATATCTAAATAGCTAAATGTAGCTATCTCCATACTTTGTTTCTCTTGTGTTATATTAATAGTTGCTATACTGAGTGTGTTATATATATATAACCGTTAGCCGTACCTACATATATCGGCGTTAACTTTTTCTTAACTTGCTAGTGTTACAATCTCAGTTTGACGTTGACAGAGCAATACGAAACATCCTGCTTCAATAAACATAATACTCAGCAGAAGCTCTTCTAAGTTTCTATTCTTCATTTTATAAATTTGACTAAGATCATATCACCGCACAAACTAGTATAATTATCTTCAACTAGTGTTTATATAACTACAAATATGATGTCAGGTATTTACTATTTATCACCACAAGAAATTGACTTTTTGGTGCATTGTTTTCTATTGTGACCTACTCCAAATTGCAAAATTTGTGGGGCATGACACTGTTTTTTCACAAAAATCCTACGATAATAATATGTGGTGTTTTTATGCGACATGTATGATGATAATTTACTTTATTGCTTTTAAGCAATATCACTACCTTATTATAATTTAGAAAGTAAAGTCAAGTTTATATCAATAAGAAAATACGGTATAAAATCGACATTTAAAAGCAAATGGAAGCAACATCAATATGGAATCGTTATTTACGTTTCTGGGATGGAAGGGCTAGAGAAGAGTCGGTAGTCGTAGCTGAAAGCGGACATAACACATATTTATGAAATACAACTCATTGATTAGATCATTCAACACCAAAACTATATATGAATACAGCTGTTTTTATTTAGTCGAAAATGAAAAAATAATGCCTCCAGTATGGAACATACTTTTATAAATTGTGTAAAAGTTGCAAACATTAAAATAATTACCTCATTAAAAAAGATTTGCCGAGCTAAAACAATTGTCAATAAAATTAATTAATAAAAATCTCACCAGAAGATTGTCCGGGAATTACGAAAGAGGCATCTGAGTAATAAAAATACAGAATTCGATTAAGAAATAAATGTTTACATTAACATAATTAATTTAACAACATTACCTGAAGATGGTTCATGAATTCCAATAGATGCATCTGAGTAAGGATAACACAAAATATATATTATTAATGTTTATACTAACATAATTAAATTAATATTACCATGAGATGGTCCAGGAATTTCAGTGGATCGAGCCATTTGAATGGACATATCTGAGTTAAAATAAGACGACAAGATATTAGGAAAAATATATATCGATATTTAAAATAATAAATTTAACAATATTACCAGAAGATGGTTGAGCAATTCTAATTGTTGATTCAACTAAGAAAACATTGAACACATTATTGTGTGTGGTCTGAGTTTCCAGCCAGTCAGATTCTTCAAAACTTGCATTTCTTACAAATATCTTACCAAAAAATGTACGCATGAGAAGTAGGGATAATCACCGTTGTTGTCATTTTTGAAACCATTCATTCCGCTCTTTGTATAAATAGTAGGAGTTATGTAGACTCTGGATTACCCCCTATTCCTACCTATCACGTACTCTAACGTCAAATATATACCAATATCGTTTGATACTCTCACGTACATTTGAATAATGATAGATGACAAAAGAAGTATCTCTTTTAAACCTTTTTCCACTAATTCTTCAATTGATTCCATTGCATCATCAATTTTGAAATAAATAAATAAATTGCATAATTTTGTCTTGTACAATTAAGATAATCTCTTAAGATCAATTTCTCCGAGGACTTTTCTGTATTTTATAATAATTTATTTACACCTAAGTGAATTGTTTTCGTAAAATATGTATTTAGACGTAATTTTGCGGCCCTGTATCATTTTTTAAATGGAAGTTGAAGATGTTAGATCCAGATTAGATACATACTAGATCCATACTAGGTTCGCTATTGTCACTAATCTATTTAGTTATGAAACAATTATTTAAATCAATGAATTAAAGACTCATAGGAAAAAACACGCAATTGGATAATTAATAATTGGGATAATAATCAACATCTTATTTCCGATCACCCCTTCACAGAAAATTCTAACTCAACGTCATTAAAGTACCTTAAACATAGTGAACATAGTAATCCAGAGTAAACATAGCTCCATATACAACTTATATATTATATAATCAAATTTATGTTTCGAAACAAAACATTTTCAATTTGTTCAATAGCTTTATCAATAAATATGTGTCATTTGATCTCTCAATCGACTGCTATGAATTTCTGAATAAATTTAATATCAGGTCTAAGTACATGCTTTGTATATTTGGCTATTTTCGAGGGATCATTCAATTCAACACTAAACATTGTATTGAAAAAAATGTTATTTGTATTACTATCGCTTATTTGTTTTACTTGATTGCGTATATATATATATTATATTATATTATGATTGTATACATAAAAATTATAACTTGTTTTGCATAGACAATAGCGCAACATTAAATATGATGTTTCGATATGTAGGCCTATAAAATACACTTCTAAATATAACAACGTTTTGCATTAAACAAAAGCCACCATTTATAAGTATTATTGCATTTGCTTAAAACTTTTGGATTTTTACTTAGATTTGAAACTGAAATGAATGTTAACGAATGCACATGAAAATAATATTGCATTTAACTTATAACAGTGAAAAATATTTCCAGAAAGCTTAGATCTACACGAGTTTATCAATAGTTAAAGAAATAACATATACAATACATACATTTAATAAAATGTAAATACTAAAGCATTCACACAACGGACATAAAACGCATGGAGGTGTATACTAACAAAACAACTTAATAAAATACTGACCAAATTGGCGCATGCCTTCCATTTCATCTTCATTTCCGACGATAGCATCCATCTTTTAGGAACAATTAGTAAAACCAGTTTTTAGTATTATAAAGACACCTTTTGAATGTGATAATGATCCGAACACCTGCAGAACCGCTGCTTTTTGCAGTCCTCTGAATTATATATGAATTGAAATATAGGCTATAGCACATCAAAACTAATAATGGTATACCTGACAAGATTATAAAGTATGGCTATTTACCATCGAAAGTTCGAGTAAATAAAGAACCATCTATACTTAATGTTATAAACAATTATGTAGTCATCTGTACTGGTAGTTAAGCTGTCAGCTAAATCAGCGTGAGTATCAAATCACTATATAATGTAGTGTGTATATATTGTAATCTTCAATTTTTAAACCTTCAGCCATAAATTGTTAAGTATTAGGGTCCACAATTTTCTCGAATGTCGCCTTATAAATATATGAATACATTTAAGAATTATGATCAATTATGTACTCACTGTGATAATATAAAATTAATAGGCGGTAGCCTGCTTATTAAAATCTAATATTAAATACTTTCCAGTGTCTAATGTAACTGCTTTTTAGGGGCGGCCCTCTATCCGCGAGGTTCACGAAGGTTCAAATATATTATATCGAACTTGTAGGCCTATAGCAGCAAATAATGACTTATTTGAGGTCGCATTTTCTTCAACACGATTCTAGTTGCTCTATCCTAAGTTTACATCAGCTTTATGATCATTATACAATACATAGTCAAGTATCATGCCTTATTTGAACATGCACATTTATTTCAATTTTTTGTCGTTTTGAGAAGCATATATATTGTATATGGAGCTGATCTTCTATGTCTCTAGCAGCTAGTTGTGTATCAGTTTTAATCATTCGTCAAACTTGTCCTCATTTTGGTCAAATAGATGTATTTTTAGCCGACAATACCATCATTTTAATTATGAATATTTATTAGAGCGTAATAGGCTATTTGCAGAAGATAACATAAAACAATTAATAGTAACGTTCTTTCTTTAAATTAAACGACTATAGTATTCTCAAAAGTTTAAACTTTATTATTGACATCTATAACGATAATTTATGATACCTGATAATAAATTGAATTTCTTGATAATAAATTGAATTTCTTGATAATAAATTGAATTTCTTGATAATAAATTGAATT
>JAUZND010002082.1:0-13079 GCA_034780555.1 Coelogynopora nodosa
ATCTGAGCTTTGATCTGATTGGTTGATGATTACTGCACTAAATGTATTGAGTTTTTCGATTCAATTTGTTTATTGCAATGATGTATATTATAAAATTAGTAATTCTAAATTCGGAAAAAGTAAAAAAAATGTCATCCTCGTCGTCGTCTCATGGGCAAGTCTGGGAAGACGTGCTTGCAGGCGAAGATTTTCGTCAGCATCCGATTCCCGAATTTCTGGGGGCTCCCGGACTTGTTCCAAACATCAACCTAGACGACCTTAGAAATGAGCGAGACTTCATCCACCTTCTTCTTCCGGACAATATTTGGCAGTTTTTGGTCGACTGCACTAACGAAAACGCTGCTTTCGTCCTCCATGTACCGAGACACATGGTTCAATGGAGGGACGTGGACATCCCAGAACTTCAGCGCTGGTTCGCGCTAGTATTATACATGGGGATATCGTACAAGCCTGATATGTCGCTCTACTGGTCACGCTCAACGCTGCATGCTTTAGATATATACCGACGACCAGATGTCATGTCTATAGGGACAGATTTCTTGCCATTCTAAAAAACCTCCGCTTTTGCGCGCGGAGACGTCAACAGGAATGACAAACGAACCCACATCCAACCCTTTTTTTCTTTGATGAGAACTCAACTGAAAGGAATTTTTTGCCCCGATGAGTAAGTATTATTAATTTTCATTCTACTCCCTAAATATGCATAATTTATAATGTTTCCGTCATAATTATAAAAATATTATTTTATAATTTAGTAAGCAACCAATAATGTTCAATTATCGCACATAGCGATGTTTGGTATTTTTTAATATCTTTTCTTCTTATATCGAACTTACAAATAAAATATAATTGTATTTGCAGGCTTGATTCCCGCTTTTTCAGCCCAGGAGACCTATTCGCCGTTAGATTCAGCGACAAGAGGCAAGTGTACATGTTGACATCACAGGGCGAAGCGGCAGTGCAGGCTAAACAACGGACGTTGCGCAACGGAGTAGTTGAGCACTACCAGAAGCCAACCGTTCTGGAGGAATACAGTCAGAAGATGGGTGGGATCGACGTGGCAGACGGTATATTTTCACGGTACAAGGCTACGAGAAAGAACTTCCTGTGGTACAAAAAACTTGGCGTGTTTATGCTGCAGCGAATGGTCATCAACGCATTCCTCCTCTTCAGGTATAATTTTATTCTTTATTCTCTATAACTTTCTTTATTATTAGAACTTTATTCCTAGGTATAAACTTTATTATTCTAAATAGTGAACTAATTATTGTCAATCAACTAAATAATGTGTCTAATTAAAAATTATTACTCAATTTTTATAAATGATTATGGCTAATAATAAATTCATGCATTTTATATTTCACAAATTTATTGCAGTAATAAAATTGACATACGAATATTTATTTTTAGTATTTCATGCATTATTTTGCTTTCATATTATTGACTGCTTACAATATTGTATTTAGTAAACATTTTACACATCATAATCAGTATAGAATACAGACCCGATAATCAAAGTATTGTGATATTTGTATTGGACCACCCAGACAATCACAACTGAATGGAAAATTCAGTTGCAATTGTTTGAGTGGTCACATGCAAACATCATAATAATCTCATGAATTTAACCAAATTTACGAAATTAAAACATGATAATTAATAGAATAACAATAACATACGAATGACAATAATTGTTCTTAACATGAACAAAATGTTTGATAAAAACGTAAGTCGGGTGAAAACCAAAACAATATGCATTATAATTGGTTATTGATTATTTGATTATTGATTATTGGTTATTGACTATTGATTATTGATTATTGATTATTGATTATTGATTATTGATTATTGAATATTGACTATTGATTATTGATTATTGATTATTGATTAATAGTTATTGATTATTGGTTAAGCAGATAACTTTTTTGATAAGGCAATATCTATCAACAAGAACTATCAATATAGCAAGATCGCCTGCTGTACGGGTTGTAAAGGTATTATATATATATTTATTATCTATTAATTCCATAAAATTATACAGCTAATAATTGTTGCAAATAAAAGGTATATCCACCAAAACTACGTTTTCGCTTAAATAAAGAATGTGCTGAAATTGAATGTAAAACTGTGTATGAGATGCAAAATTATTTCCTATTTGCACAAACCAATGCATACCAAATGCCGAAGCTCAATAATGTTATTAAACACAGCTACCAACATAGAATATCATAACATAATTAGATCGCTAATAACAAAACATCTTTACACCAAAAGTGTGCTTTACTAAATCAAACAGTATACAATATTTGATTACAAAGTAAACTATGAAACCTGAATAGCATTTTTATGATTTTCTGTCTCACAACTGAAGCGATAGTGCCGCGCACCAGTTTGTTTACGTAAATATTATTGTTTAATACAAATCACAAATAAATGTCACCAGGTTGTCGCTATGTACCGAGAGTCACTTGTCCCCATTTTAAAGAATTTACACAACTCAGAACATTTGTTCAGCGAGAGCATAACAGCGAGAGGATAGCATCACAACCGTTGACTCTATTAGCAATTACACACTTCTGTATTGTGTACATTCAAGCCCATACCAAGTTGTGTGCTGAGTGCAGTGCGGTATCTGTTTGAGAATCGCTCGCTCGCAGGATGCCCTTCCACCTCCCCTCACTCATAGCGACAACCGACACGAGCAAGTCGGCCCTGTCGACGGCTGCCACCGACGACACCAAGCGGCAAGTCCGCTTTGAAACGTTCCGCTCGGAGGGACGTCACGCCTCCCTGTTCGCTGTGCACCAGGACCTCGAGCGAGTCTGCCAGCGCACAGTGGGTCGACATCTGGCCAGTCTGGGGGTGCGTCTCCGCGAGATCAACTCTCTGGAGTCGCTGACACGCCGCTGGCTGGACCACTACACAGGGCTGCGGGAGAGCATCAGTAGACAGGTCGAGCTGCAGCACAGACGAGATCTGTCAGGTGGGCCCAAGGCGCCAGTCTGAGGTCTGTCAGCTGGACGAGAGTGGACCAATCGTAGACTTGTTTGGATTGTTGGAGTGTCACAAGAACGTCTGCTTTGTGAAGACTCCTATCAATTGTATAAAGTTGTAAAAGTTGTAATTAAGTATAAAAATATTTTTAATAAGTAAATTTTAAAGTAACATTTAAAATCGTCAAATTTGTACAAAAAATATTTATTTTTACGTAAATAATGATAATTCACTAAATAATTCAGCTAACATGAAAATGTGAGGAATAATATTTACTTTATCTGTTATCCTTTGTGTGCGATCCATAATCACTATGTATATAATTATAATCCGGTTGAGATATTGGACGGTTACTAAGTGAGACGTTAGCAAAGTGAGTCAAAATGAACACTGAGACATTGATGGAGTGAGACAAAATGAACACTGAGACATTGATGCAGTGATATAAATTACTAAAATGAAGACAATCAACAATATATATTTTAATATTACATGTATTTATAATATTTACATTTTGTATATATATATACAAATATATATATATATTTGTTTGTTTATTATTTTATTTTATTTAAATTTACTAAAATGTATTATATTATGTAACATAAAACACAATAGCTAAATTTTTTTTAACACATATCGTGGAGGTTTAAATATTACTACATTATATATTCGAATTTAAGTTAATGTCACTGACGGCTAATTTAGTTTTTTGTTCTATTTAATAAAATGTTATTTATGTCTATTTATCTATTCTAAACAAATGTCTAATATATGTACATAATTTACACTTAATGTATTGTGGTTTCCATACGTGCTATATACATGTTTAAGACACAAATACTTTGTAGTCCTCGATTTAAGTTTGGAATGAAATAATTTTCGATATACATGAATATAATTAATAAGTAATTAAAACAAGTATATCCAAAATTAGTTTTAAACTAAAACGACGTTTTATTTCGCAAATAATGAAACATTAGCTCACTCAATTGTTCTCCAGGTATCTTACTAAATACAATGAAATGTAACAAATTATTAAAATGTAATAACTTAATAAATACAATAAAATGTAACAAATTGTTAAAGTATAATAAATATAATTAAAGATAATATTTTCAATAAAGAGTAGTTACTTTAATGTAGTACTAACTCCGCGTACATATTAAGCATTCAATATATATATACATTTAACTAAATGACAATAATTAATAAGTATTACTATTAACCAAATGTAAATAAATATAACTGAAAACACATAATCAACTTTTTAAACGATACTATACACAGGAGTAAACATTCCGACTAAAATCTTCATCAAGATTAAATTAAACATTGTAAGATGTTCAAATTGTGTTTTTTATATACAATTTTTGTATTTAATAATATTTTGAGAATTTTCAATAAATATTGTTTTTCAATATAATTGAATTTTGCATTAAATAACTTGTCTTCATATGATTCAGTTTTGTTCTCTAGTTTGTTCATAATCACATAACATAGTTTATAGAGGAAAATTAAAATGAATTGTTCGTTCTCCTTTGCAGAAATCACTTGTGATTTTTATTATCAGGATTTGTTTTGTGCTGACTTTTATTCACAATGTTTAACCATTATGAAATTATTCCTTTTATCATCAAATAACACTAAAGTTGCACCTTTCAGATGAAAATAATAACAAAATAATAGATCAATAGATCAGTACACCCATTTTTAAGAAATAATTTCTGTCCGCATCCTTGTCGGTCCTTCGCCGAGGTCCACTATATCCTGGAATTTCCCGCATGTCAGCTATGGTTCTCAGGCTTCGATTGAGCGATCAGGGACCGGAGCTCCTCACAGAACTCCAGAAGGACAAGCTGATCTGCAGTCGCGACCTGGTGCTGGGGGAGTTGATACCCCGAGCGGAGGCGACACGAATTGCGCACTACCTGCTGCCGAAAGAAGTTACCGTGAAGAAGAAACTCCCCCCTCCGCCCGAGGAAGAAGCAGAGGAGGAGGAAAACGGCAAGAAAGCTGGCGCCAGCTTTCTACCGGCCATAAAGGAGAAACGGCGGGCGCGACATTTGTGGAAGATCAAATTAGTTGAATTGGTGACCCTAAGTCCACGATTTGTCCGCACTCCTAAAGATCGCAGGGCTAAATAAAAGGCATTGGACAAATAAAAGGACATATTTTATCTTCAAATTGAATACAATAATTTATATTATAACTATAATATTATAGCTTTATGTGTAGTTAGCTGTATTATTGCAACTTTACATCGTCATTATCGGCAGCCTTGTCAAACAAAGATTGCATTATTAGCTAATTAAGGCTGGTTGTCGATAAACAGTAAACATTTGCAATTCAAAATTTACACAAGCATTCATAACTATATACAAAACATTTTTTAATTGATTATATGATGGTCCATTCTAACCAAGAATAGATTTAATATTAGCTTTCATTCATTTGAACTATATGTGTGCGAACTTTATTGAAGCATATTACTAACAAAAATTATCAAAACTAGAAGCTTTTAAATCTGTTAATTAGATTATTATTTTTTGATAGATTGATTATAATTTGAATTATACTTTGTAGTCATTTTATTAAATGATGTATAAACATATATTTAGACACATATCTTTCATTATATTATAGTTTTATAAGTTATGCTTAAAAACCTTTCATGTAAATGTTATTATTAATCAACTATTAATTATCAATCAACTAGCTGTGCAATAATATTCTTTAGTATTAGTATCAACAATTTCATTGTACAATTTAGTTGTAAATAAACAGATCATGTTACATACACTGAATCTATATATATATATGTATTCAAGTATATATCAAGTCAGTATTAAAGAGGTCATATTTTTCAGGAATGGAATTAGTTTAGATTAATGCCTATATCATTTTATTATTTAAAATATGTTTTATTAAAAATATATTCCATTTTTTAAAAATATTTTGTAACTGAAATGTAACAGAAAAAAAATCTTTTTTATTCAAGTTAATGTTCTTGACCTTTTAGGAAAATAAATAACTATACTTACGATGTATTTGTTCAAGTCACAAAATTGCAAAACTACCGGATATGAAGAAAGTATTCGTACAATGTGTTTTATTTGATTACCGCTAAAGTATTTACGTCGCATATTTGCTTGGCCTTGTCCTGTTTAACACTCAGAAATATAAAATACATTCCATTCTATCCTTTATTCTATCGTTGGTTCACAATCATTTGAAGACAACATGAATCTTCTCCTTTGTTTGGCGGTTTTTGTGTCTTGCCTGGTTGCTGTAAATGCTAAGAGTTGTGGCTGTGATAATTACGTAAGATTTCTAAATAGTAAATTATAGACACTTGGTAGCATAGGAAGGATCGATTTCCTAACGAAATGGAGTTTCGTGATTAATAATTATAATTTTTTTTTAAAATACCGTCTTCACAAATAATAGCCTATATGTTTCTAACCGTCATACTTGTAGCTGGTTTAGTTATATAAATTGGAAGTTTTTGAAAATACAATAAAATATATAATTTGATATTGAACGATAATAAACCTGGGAATTATTTTAATTTTAGAAAAATATTGATGCATAAACAGATTCCTATTTAAGTTTAATTGACATTTTCTAATTTTCTAATGAATTTATAGTTCATTAACATTTAAAAGGTTATGCTAATTTAAATAAAACTATTTAACTATTAAAAATATAAAACTTTGACTTTTTTAACGTTAACAAATTTAACAAGGAATAAATTAAGCTTGTTTTATACTCTGTAGAACCAACTTCTCAGTATAGCACGTTTTTAAAATGTATTTTATTCTCGATATATGTGTGTTTTAAGAGAACTTTATAATATATGTGTTTCTTGGTTTTTAAAAAAGACAGTAAAAGTGAATTTTAAAAATGTTCATCTAATATAATTCGGTATGATAAAGTTATTATAAAGTCATCATAATCGAGATTTCATTCTTTTGAGTGAAAGCAATATGTGAAAGGATCTTTTTTTCAATTTTAGTTGTGTAATATAATTAGAATAATGTTTAAAATTAATTAGATTTTTAAATTTAACATTCATATCTATATACAATATATGTTTTTAAAACTTGTTTTCATATATGTTCAATGTTATTCCTAATTCATATGTATCTATTCATCATATCTATCAAACTAATATAACATAACTAATTTACCTTACTAAAAATATGATATATCTATTTCGTTATGCGCATAGTTTTCAAATCAGAAAGTCGGAGTAATGTTTTAAAATGTACACTTGGAAATAGAATGCTTTTATACATTATTAACATATTCTTTTATTTTATATTATTAATATATGTTTCCATTAGACAGTGTTTTCTTAATTTGTTCACACTCAATGTAATACTGTGATTTACAGATATTTTAAATTTGTTCACACTCTTTTTAATCAGATTAATTCTTGCGCAGTAGGTGCTGATCTTTTTCCATTCTCAATTTGTATATGCCTCTCTGTTTCTATATTGATGATATGTTATTTAATTTATTCTTCATGTTTGACATTTCCAGAGGAATGGTAGGGATCTTGTGAACCCAATGAAGAAGTCTCTTTTTGTCGGGGACATGCGCTTCACTGAAAAGGATCACAGAATGTTCGGTGATGAAATCTCTAACAAAGTAAATCAGAAATTATTGATTTTAATTATTTGTTTGTTGGTTTATTTACACTCTTCCGGAAAGGGTATAATGTGCAATTCTTAATTTAAATTTTCTTATCCTGATAAACTATCCTGCAAACAATCCTGCTAATATTTTATTCCTTTTAAATAATTAACTGTTTATCATTTTTATTATATCACGTTTGTTATAATAGCAAGCAGTGGTATGTAATAATATTGAAACAGTGTTATAGTATTATTTTATACTAATTTAATACAGTGAACACATTAAAAATAGTACAACAAAAATGCTCAAACAAAAGTAATTCTATGAAAAACTGCAAAATGATACGACTATGAAAAAATGTAAGGAACATTATGGTGCCTTTAACAATTTTATGATTTTAATTACGTAATAAATACGTATAAACAGCAGTTTATCTACATTATTCTGTTTGCATATATAGTCGTGTTCTATCTCCTATCATTATTATAACTCAATGATCACCAAATATAATTCCCATAAATTTAGCTCAGTTGATTAGGGAATGAGAACTATGGTATATACAGGAACACTTTTTTTCTGCATGTCTGGTTATAATATTAGTTTTGTGGAAAACAGTAGTTATACTATATATATATATACAACATCTGAATATATAACAACAGTATAAGGCCTCTTAACATTGATATTCTATACTTTCATGTGTGGTTTACAATATCGATACAATGTATTCTTTTGTATTCAATTTAAACACATGTATGTAGTTTTTAAGCTGCCCACATCTTTTAGCATGGGGTTTAAACCTAAACAAATAAGTTATTTTCCAAATGAATGAAAAATAATCTATAATATTGGTTGTGAGGAATTTAATTTTAGCTAAAAATTCTTGCGCAATTCCAAAAGCCATCTACTATTTTCTAAAGTGAGTTGTGAGGAAACGTTGTGTTGAGTTTATCTTCATTGGTGCCTCCGAGTTCGTTACACTTAGAGACCACATAAAACCGCTGATAACAATCACCGTATCATTTCATTCATTATTGAACGTTCAATGGCATAATCAATAATTATAATGAATGAATACGTCCCAGTTGTTACATTTAATTTAATTATGTAGAAAATTATATTAATAATTAATCAAATATTAATCGATAATTTTAAAAATATCAAAATCGGTGCAAGGAGAAAGTGAAACAGATTTCTCAAGAAGTAAACGCGTTAACAAGTTAACGAGTGAGAATTTACGGAGAACGGAAAAGTACAGTCTTAAGTACAGTCTTAAGTACAGTCTTAAGTACAGTCTTAAGTCCAGTCTTAAGTCCAGTCTTAAGTACAGTCTTAAGTACAGTCTTAAGTATAGTCTTAAGTACAGTCTTAAGTACAGTCTTAAGTACAGTCTTAAGTACAGTCTTAAGTACAGTCTTAAGTACAGTCTTAAGTACATTATTAAGTACAGTCTTAAGTACATTATTAAATACAGTCTTAAGTACATTATTAAGTACAGTCTTAAGTACATTATTAAGTACAGTCTTAAGTACAGTCTTAAGTGCAGTCTTAAATACAGTCTTAAACACAGTCCTTAGCAGTTTTTTTAAAGCTGAAAGATTGTTAAGCGACAACATCGTACAGACAAAGCATTCAAAGTACGTAGAACAGAGAAGCAGTAGGCTCAATCGGCACCATGACACTTCGAAATGGTTAATAAATACGAAGTGCTAACTGTGACCGCAAACTGACCAATAAATAAGCGGAAGCAACTAAAATTATAAGGAACGACAGATATGGAGTTGCTCTGTAATTAAAATTACAGAAAACAAAATAGCACACCTTGAAGTGCATTCATTGCCGTGTTGGAAGTCATTGTAGCCCACATAAAAAATGGCAATACAGGGCAGCTCTTTAATAGACGTGCGCTGCAATTTAGAACACGATGTAGACATTGCATAGGGATTATTTGTTCTGTGCAGCCGGAGACAATAACATGTCAGTAGTCAATTCATGAGAATACAAATCCGTTCATTTTTAATGATTTTTTAAATTTAAAAATAGATTTAGAGTTGATGCAGTTACCGAACACACTGATAGGTCAACTGATGCATCTCCATCCAACCCTTACATTATTATTGATTTTGGTAAAACGCAATTCTTTATAATATTATTTTAATCAGCGTGATAAAATTCAGATTTTGAGATTACCACTTCTGAAAATTAAATAAAAACTTTAAATATTGATTATATAAATCATGTTATACATGTATATTTTTCAGAATATACATTTTGACCAAATAAATTGTAAATTTATACATTTCTGTTTCATCATTATAGTTCCGAGCTGGGAATAAGTATGGTCCTTCGAAGTGGCCACGCGGATTTGTCCCTTATGTCGTCGAAGTTGGGGGTAAGTGTCCACAAAACTAGTTATAAGGTTTATTTACAATTATCTAATTTCCTTACCTTTAAACGAATTCAATTTTAATTTTAGTATTTTAGAGAATTTGGTTTTGTTAAATTGTTAGGGAACAATAATATATAATCGGCAGAGTGATAAGTATATTTCGATTGTGGGCAACCTAAAGGAAAGTATAATTCATGTTTTGATTTCCATTTTCAAAAAACAGATTTGCTGAAATAAACAATATGCGGTTGCGAGAGACCAATATTATTACAATAAGAATGTAAAATAATGTAATAATAATAATAAAATATGTAATATAAATATGTCATAATATAATAATAATATAAAATAAGTAATAATAAATAAAGATGTAATCAACAGAGATCTGTAATTTCTTATAACTTAACTTCTACTACTGATAATAGTAGTATATTATTTCTCAGCAGAAAAATTGTTAATAATTTGTTGATATTTATATTTATATTTATTACCAGAGAAACATTGGGTAACTGTATCATAATCCAATTATTAACGTTGCACAATATGACTTATCTTGAGCATTTTCTCACTAACCGCTGAACAAAGGAACACTGCGCTGACAAATTGGATAGAAACAGAGTTTTAGACAATTGTAATAATTTTACCTAAGTTACCAGATGAGCGGGAATTAAAAATAATGCCCCTTTGTTCCGTGCCCCATATTGGATTTGATACAAACATATGAAATAATGAGTGATGTATATTATGTGAATTAAAATATAATTCTTAGATAAGTGTTTCATTTGCCAGATGATTTTCTAATTGTACATTATAATATCCATGATGTGTTAAAAATGTTTGGTTTTACAAAAAATATAATTTTGACAAATATATAATAATTTATATATGTATTTAACACGCATGTATATGTATTTAAAATGTAAAGTTGTTCTTTTTGGCCACTAAAAGCGGGGTCACATGAAATTATGTTCATAAAGATAATTGATGATTTTGTGTGATTATGGTAGTTAAATCACTCACCGCTAAAATTAAGTAGAAATTATAAACAATTACCTGAATTAATTACATATCACTTCTTCTTTTAAACAAGAAAAACGTTTTGGAATAAAATATAATGAATTACAGCGATTCGTTTTACGTAATGAAATATGTATTTATAGTTTATTAGCATTGTATATTTATTCTTTTACAAAACTCTTAATATATCCACCAAATTCAATTGGCAAATATATTCTTATTTGATTGTTAAAAAATAGTTAATGACTGATTATCATTTATTAATATCTAAGATAGTATAACAATATTATAATAACCATGTAATTATTTAAAAAAATTACACAACACAATTTAATAGCTTGGAATAATTAATCTAGTATATTACGTAGAATGTTATGCAGCAATCGTATTCGTTATTCTTTATCCTAACAAATCATGGATAATCATGATAGAATTATTCATAAAATAATCCAAATGATTATATCTAACAAACAATTGAATACTGTGTATAGACGAAGTTATGAAATATGTTGTATTTAGTAACTATATATATATATATACATACATTATCAGCAGAAGTGGGCCTTTAGGAAGCGATACATGTTATTATATTACAATATTGGTTGTGTAAGTTATGATTATTTGTGTAATTATTATTTATACATAATATTAATGAACTATTATTACTTCGATGGGTACTGCGGCTTCCGTCAACATATTCATTTAACACTATACATTATAATAGTCGTTTTATAATTATGAAAATACCTAATTTAATGAGATGCATCAATACAACAAACACTGAAACAGTTAGACCTTTACGCTTTTTTTCAGATTTACATTTTTAAACGTTTTTTCGTCGTGTTTTTCATTATGCCATTTTTGAATTATACTTTAAAGATAGACGCACGATCAAAACGGCTTTGGATGAGCTCTCACAGAAAACAAACAATTGCGTCACATTCAGAGAAGGTCGTCCTTCCAAAGGAGATTATGTCTCAATTTACAATGGGTGAGCCCCAGTTCGCCAACACTCCCAATTCACCTATATTTCCAATTCACCACACGTTTCCCAGTTCACCCCCACCTCATCTGATGATTGCCTCTTCTGTCTAAATAATAGCATAGTATGACCCTTTTTCTCTTTTTATTCATCCCCTGTTTATGTTATCTTAGTGTGGACAAAAAGATTTGCGAACTTTATAAACATGATTGAAGTTTATTTCGTCCAATTTAACATTATATGTAACAAATCATTACATTAACTAATAAATAATCTACAAAGACCAAACCTTTATCTAAGTCTACTTTGCAGATATATATAATTTTTCGTAAAACAGAGATAGGAGAAAACTGCTTTTGTGTATTGAATGTGTTTATTGGATATTTATACCCTCAAAATGGGGAAGCACACACCACCAACATTATAAGTGTAGGATGAATGCTTATTGAGATATGACTATGACTATGATTTATGACTATGACTATGACTATACTCAAGGGTGCCAGAGTGGAATCAACCGCATTCGTTATCAGCACAATAAAAAGTGCAAAAGCACGTTCGGCAGAATAAAAAAAAAAGTTTTCTATTCAACTGCCGGACTATATTACATTATAGATGAAAATTCGTTTTAAATCAACTCATTCACAAGCATAGTTTTTGTTTTTCTGTTCATATCATCAGAGGTAGCGGAATATGCAATTCCTATGTGGGCAAGCTGGGTCGAGGCAAGCAAAGGATGTCACTGGGGCAGGGCTGCAACCACAAGGCTGTGATTCAACACGAGTTTATCCATGCACTGGGCTTCTATCACGAGCACAATAGACCGGACAGGGACAACTACATTAGCATCGCCTGGAACAACGTGATCCCGGCTTGTAAGCGCTCACATTTCCCGTTTTGACATTTCTATGTTTCCTTCTTTTACCTCTACTCTGGTCCCAATCTTAAAAGCCTTCTTTGCCCCAGCCGTCTTCCATCATTTAAACCTTTATAATCTTTAACGCAATATTATTATTTTTTGTTGGTTAATTAGTAGTCCGCTTATTCTCGTGT
>JAUZND010002083.1:0-13079 GCA_034780555.1 Coelogynopora nodosa
CATTGTTTGTGACGTTTAAGACAATGTCACGCAAAGTAAAGTCCAAGTCGCACAGGTCAATTGCTGGATGAACATTCGGAACGATAGAAATATTTGCACGCGGTCTACCAGCCATTACGAAACTAAATAAACGGTAAACATAATTTTAAACAAATATTTACTATGAAAAATTTCGGAATTTACGGTACTTTTAATATTTCTACATTTGACGCTATTTTTAAAATTTCGGAATTTACGGGTCTAAACTTAAGGATCCTTTTAAAGGATCAATTTAGATCCTGTTAAAACTGGAACAAATGTACCAAAATATCACAACATTTTCCTTTCATATTTAAAGCACGTAGCATGTATCATTTTGATGAAACAATATAAGGGAGTGTTAGTAAATGTAATCATTACATGTAATCATTAAAAACCTTTACCGCTGCATAATGTTTTACACATTTATATACTTGACGTAATTATCAGAAAAAGTTTATATAAGATGTGCTTACTATGTTGTATTTATACCATGTATTACCAAATTATAAGGTGTAATACTATACTATTAGATAATTGTATATATATATATAAATAGATTTCATAAAAATCGTAGGTGTTATAATATATTTGACAGATGAATACGCAATTGAAAGCAAAACTATTTAATACTTCCCGTTGTCTAATTTGACTGAAATGTAGATAAATGATTATATTATGTATAACTGTTGAAATTTTGGATCATATCTAATCACGTGATATTGATAAACTAAATCTAAAAATAATCTGTTTGGAATGGATACACAACTCATCTAATAATACAATTAATTTGGGTAACTTGGAGATTAATCCAAAGTTTCACTTTTCAACCGAGATCAGATTATATCGAAATACTGATCAGACGTAATAAATCCTTTTTATTGGAAAAATATTATTCATAAAACAATAATTGTTGAAAAATGTCAATAAGAGAAGCAGTGACCCATAAAGAAAAATATGATCCATATTACGGATCTTAGGAGCGCTGGAAATTGTTTGAATTATGTACATTATACAACTTCTAGTTAAATAAAATATTTACTAAACAAATTTCAAGCCAATCGGATATTAGGCTAACATGTTATGTACATAATAAATTTGAAAAAATTTCCTATCTAATAACGTATGAAAGCAGGCACACTATGAGAATAACAAACAGTCAAACCTGTAGAGTACGGACTGAAGATGCAGTGAGAGGCTGTGGAGAGCAGTGTAAAGGGCTGAGGAAGTTTCCGGCCGAGATTTGCTGCCCACCGAAGACGACATCTCAGGTTCCCGATGGGAGGAGGAAGGGGGGGCGCATGCACGGGTCTGCTGATAGAACCGGTGACATTGGCTTTGTTGTGACTGGACTAGGGAGTTCCACTGAGTCAGGCGGGACTTGAGGGTGACTGAGATAGTCATAGAGATGAATCGAATGAAAAGAATTAGTGAAATGGACGTTGACATAGTGTCATATATACAAACACAATGTAAAGTAGTGAAAGAAAAATGTTTTAAAAAATTTAATCCAACAGTTACATAAGTTAAACTAGTAGTTTCAGGTCTTTACAATAACTGAAACAACAAATTAGATCATAATATTCAAACAAATTAAACATGATCTCATGTTTATTACAGATTTCAAATGAGATTTATGGCTCATTTTGAAAAATTTAGAGTTCCGGTTTTAGGAGTTGAAAGTGTTTTAGGCATAGGGATACCTGATGAGATAATGATAAAAAAGAAGACAATACAAAATAAAAAAACAAACTGAAGATATGATAAATACGTTAGTCATCACGAGAAACGTAAGAGTGTTACCGCGTTAAGACTGGGAAATGTAAGAAAATAATGAAATAGGGTACCAACAACTTTGTCAAATGCAAAGATGGTAAGAAATAGAGCCAGAAAAAATCTTAGGCAGGTATTCCGTTTATATTTTACGTTATATATATATATTTGTAAATGTACATAGGTATACAGTTAAATCGAAGATATATATATATCATAATGTCAAATAACATAATATAAAAGCAAGACATGAAATCATTGTTTAAAATATTACACACGAAACAGCTTTTAATTTATTAATTGCCCCTTCACGTCGCATTGTGTCTCATTTATTTCATACCCTATCACTGTACTTAAAGTGACAACACACTGATAAACCCACAACTATCAGAAATAATGCAAAACTTTTAATAATCCGATGTGGACTGTGTGAGTATCTAAGTCAATAAAATACTGTTCCAATATGTATATATAATGTATATCCATAAATGCAACGTACCATAGTCAGATCTTGCTTTAGTAATACTTGTTATAATGCATAATTTCCTCAATAATTCTGATATGTGGAATCCGGAAAATTGGTGCATTCCCTAAATGAAAATAAAAGATGACAAACATTTAGTTTTCAAATTATTATGCTTTTTTATATATGATAACGTTCGATTATTTTTATTAAAACAGATAACAGTGCAGGAAAGTTATAGGAGAAGCTATTTTGAAGAAATAAATTATTTATATTCATATTATTATATAAATATATATAAATTGTTTCAACATTAAGAGACGAAAATTTTTCACAATCAAGCTACACTATCAGGATGGCCTAGTATTTTACCAAATGAAATTACAAGACTTTTCCGTGAGGTTTTCCAGATATTTTGATAAGCACTATCTATTAAGTAGCATAATATATTTTCTTAAAATGTTTATATAAGTTTAATAAATATAATATTATGATTTAATTTTTTCCCCAAAATTTATATGTTTCCAGAACTTTTCCAGGTCCAGGAATTCCAGTATGAGCCGCCACCGTGAATATACTGTTTCATTTATTGATCAATTTTTATTTATTTATTATTTTTTTTTTTTCAACACTACAATGTTGAATAAATCAGTCTATCAATGCTATTAATAAAGGCTGAGAATGCGCTTATATTTATAAAAGATTGTACCAATGATGGCATAATCTAAATATTACCAAATGCATAATCTGAAATTATTAATTTCGGCTAGATGGACAATGTCACATCAAACTGAAGTGAGTTGAAATAACATGATAATTAAACTCAGCGATTGCCCCCTTGTCGTTTTCGAAAGTAAATATAAATCTCAGACATTAAATAATAAGACTTTTAAACTTTCATTTGTGTTTTTTGTTCATTTGTTATTTATTCTAATATTAACATAGATCACACTGAATCAAAATGCAATAAAATAAAAGAGCTAAACTCGAATTTCTTTGATACCTTGAGCAGGGGAATGGCGAAGTTGTGAGTGACCTGGGCCAGCTCGTCCACGGATGTCTCGGGTAGAGTCAAGCTGGGGCCGAACTCGGAGGCGGCCATCTCGGCGATACAATGGATTGTGTCCTCACTGGCGGCTGAGGGGAACACTGCATCAAGTGGGGAGGACGGAAACATGTGCTCATCATATGCTCTGGGTTCGTGGGGCTGCTATCATATCTAATTACGGCACTTTAATAATTTGCAATACATTTTAGCTATGCTTCGCTTGAAATTCGTATTAATCATACAAAACTAATGTAACAAAAAACAAAAATGTAATACATTTATTTAAAGCTATGTAATAGTTAGCATTGTCAAAATAAATTTATGCTAAAGTCAGCATAATAGGTAATAAATATATTACGATAAAGCGTTTTCATATGGAGCAAATAGAGCAACGATTTTCAATATTTTTAAAAACCATAGATTCCATGATTTCTTTCTTACACCCCGGAACGTCCACATAAGATATGATCAATTTGATATCTCTGATTGATTTTTTTATTTGCATCAATATTTATTTAAAAAATCAAGTTTGTGGCTCAAGCACCTCATCTCATAGATGGTGGTTACCCCTTCTTAGTATACACCGTATATATTTTTAGCGTAATCCTAGATAATGAAAATGTTTCGATAAAAAATTGAAAAATAATTGCCAGTGTTTGCCACTCCCCATAAAATAAAAATCCGGAAAGGAAATAACACTCGAGAGCCGAAGTCACGAGTGGGATCCAGGGGCTGGGGGTTAGGGGGCGTTGACTCCCAAAATATAAAATAATTGAAACTAATATTTCTCTACATATAAATAGTAATTATATCTCACTAATAGAAATATCAAATTAATTCTTTAAAAGATTGTATTTGTGCACTTTAAAGACTTTAGAAAATATTATTTATAGTATATTTAAGTCCAATATTTAAAAGTTCAATTATATGTATATTATGGTGAAGTTTTAAATATCGGATTTTTTTTTATTATATTATTTTTAGTATGTACATTTCAAACAGTACACGTTAGATAACTATGGTAATAATAATTAGATGCAGACTATAGAACTATGCAAATTATAGAATCAAATTTGATAAAGTTGTATTTAACAATTTAAATAAAATAATATATTACTATAACATATAATCCATATACAACAAAATAGTACCAGTTACTCATAAGCAAGTCATTAAACATTTGCACCAAGCGCGAACATTTTTTAAACTATGTTTTTCTACTGTGAAATACAGAATATGAAAATATATGTAATTAGACAGAGTCATAAGTAAGTAGTACCTACTATTCAGCATTCAGTTTTTATTAATTAAATCAAATTTTCTAAAACTTCATACATAAAGACAAAATTGCTAACATTCCGAACGAGTGGCAACACTAAAATGCTAATAAACACCAACCCATTCACACATTTCACATATTATAATTAAATCCGATTTCACAAAAAATTTGAACGTAGAAAAGGGGGCTAAACTTGGGCATATTTGGTGTAATGCAACTTTATACATTTGATCGCCTGCTGTGTCATCCAGCGAAGTGTGTGAACATAGCGGCGCATCTGTAGAAATAGTTGACGACGGAAGGCTGGACACTGACGTTCACTGTGCGACTTACGAGCGGTCTCTAATCCGGAGAGTACGCCCCGATTGGATACGCTGATAATATTTAAGGTATGTAGCCAATGAAGTCATGTTAACGCTAGATTAGAAAAGTTCTTCATAAATATTGAACTATACATGTTTAAGCAACTGTGTTTCTCATGACATGTGTTGAAAAAACATTTCACTAAGTATAGAACGAATGGGTTATTGCAAATGATTCTGTATTTAAAAACAATATTATAGAAGTACTATAAGAGCTAACACAAAATACAAAATCTTGAATTTAAAGTTGAATTGGTAGTTAAATATTCAGTTAGACTATTATTTGATTGAATTAGAACTAGAAATTTCAGTTGAATATGAGCTTGAATCTGAGGTAAAGGTATCAAACATTTTATTAATATTTCCATACTCGACTTCTTTAACTCTACCTTTATTTAAATGTGACACATAAGTATAGTTCTTTTTAGTTCCTAATGAAACCCTTATTCCACGATACATGAGCCTAATTCGCATATCGTAGTGAGTATTCTATATTTTAATGAAATATTTATATGTGGCATCCAGCTTATTTTAACAATAGTTCGGTGTCAATAGGCTTTTTAGTGTTGACGACAAATTTGTAAATAAATGATTATTACATTCAAACAGAAAATCGTTACATAAAATATCGTAACAATAAGAATCTTTCACTAAATAAATAAAAATGTAACAAATTAACGAAACAGAAATACTAGATTAATCTAATTATTTTTCACAACATATATTGCGACATCAAAAAAGCTAATAACTTATGACTAGAAATGTGTTGTCTTTGGCTAAACTGAAAACAATCAATTAAAGCTAAATCAAGATTACAAAAATTAAATTGTCTGTTTACAAAATTGATCAGAAATATACTAATATATTAATAAAAATATTAATTTTAATAAAAAATAGACAACTAATCAAAATAATTAATTAAATTGTAAAAAATATTAAAAATATATGCATTAAAAATTTAAACAGACAATGCAAAATACTCAAAGTACAGAGCTGATTAATTAAACACAATCATCTTACAATGTGAATCCTCGGGCAACAACCTCCATCTCTTGGACAAAAAGGATCGACCGACGCATGGAACGATCAAATTCTGCAGCTGCCGTCACCAATCGTGCAATCTTATCTATGAGATACCACAATGTTAGTAACTCGTGACATAGAGGTCCCATTAGTACTAAGACTAGGGTCACCATGATGCCAATAATTAGGATACAATGATATAGACTGCAAGTGGCTATAATGTATGTCGATATAACAATGATTACTAATAAAATTGTTAACATCCTGGAAATAAATTACAAAAGATGGAAATTAGAAATCATACTATACAAAAATATTTAGTTAAATCTAAATGCAATTTAAACATATTAAATTAAAATCAATAAATTATAAAATTCTTTGGATTATTTTTTAAATATGGATTATTTTATTTACTCATAAGGACAAACAATTTTATTTATGTGAGAGAATATCGTTAATAACATAACAACAATAAACATTCATGACATTTAAGTATAGATTATAAAAGCTATGTAACAATTTCAAAATGCAAACAATAAAGAAGTGTATACAAATTATAATGTTAAATTTCCTACATTTTACAGAATTTTCTAATGACAAGATGATGGCTTTTATGAACCAATGATAAATGACCTAAATTTTCAAAATGAAAGGTTAAAAATTGTTCATCTTCTTCAGTCACAACTCCTGACTTCTGTACTTGATGGAAAATCTCTTTAAAAAAAAGTATTTTCTGAAATAAACAATAAAAAGTCCGTGATATACTGACATTCCAACTTCGGAAATAAACTAACCTATAATTCACTTACCACTAAGAACTTGAAATCCGTAAATACATTTAAAATGTCTTTGAAAAATGAAGTTCTTTCCTAATAGATAAAAAAAACTAAAATTGGTTAACTCATTAACTCTGGTAATTATATCAGTTATTATTAGCAGTTAATTGTAAAAGAATAATAAAAAAATCATCAAAACATTACAAAATATAAAGAAAAAACTTTTAAAGTTGACCGTAATAGTTTTCATTCAGAGTAATCAAATTAGAATAAAGAAAGAAAAAACATGAGCAGAAAAGATTCAAAAGAATTTATGCAACATTATCATGTAAATGAAATAGAATATAAACGCTAGTGAATGTGTAGATAGATTGATTGTTTACTCATAATATGGTAATTAGAAGTAGAATTAAATGGATTAGCCTATATAGACAATATTATTATATACTATGTATGTATTATATTATATAATTTTATATTATTATTATATATATATATATTATATATATACTATTATATAATATTATGTACTATGGATGATTATAAGGATTACTAACAGAATGTTTTGAAATTATACAAAATTTATAATTATGAGATAAAAGATAGATTATTACTAGAGTGTACATGTATAGCATTTTGACTACAAAAATTCTTTACTTACTATAGACTCATTGATCGTGATAAACATTCAAATGACCTCTACCCATTAATTGCAACAGAGAAAGGCCTAACAAAATATATGCTAACATTGCCATGTCCTTTTCTAACAAATATTTAATAAATTTTGATATATTTTTATACAACAAATCTGTTTTTTAGCAGTCACTTTTTATTATTATCAGTTTCAAGTGATCTTTAAGTAAAAGAAACAATATTATATTTTATGATATATTTACAACTACAACTCTTCTAACCTGAAAATTACTCAGTCTTGAACTGACATTCTTATCACATAGTTGAAATATTAAAAAATTACATTTATTCAATATTTCAAACCACATTGATGTGATAAAAAACGCATCTTAGAATATCATCCTTTTTTGTTTCTACCGCTACAATTGTAAAAGACAGAGGAATGTTTTAGTTGTTCAATTTAACTAGGTGGTGCCGGAGCATTTTTATCTCCATATTCAGAGTAATCTACTAAGAGTATCCATATGTTGAATTTACTTTTCAGGTGAGTACTGAATTTCTAATTCATTAGTATAAGCCTATTAAGGTATCAATCAGCATTGTAAATTATTTGTTTAGTTTAGCAACTATGAAAATTACATATTAATATACCAACACTGACATTGATGTAATTTCCTTGCACCATGCAAGCTATGAATTATTTATTTTAATGACATTATTTGCATTTTGTTTAGATAATATTTTCACATAATACACCATATTTATTATGTTAGTACAAGCTTAACAAGACAAAGGGCAAAAAATTGAAAAACATAAAATATTAAAACACAATTAGATACATCTACAAAATTAAAGAACCTACAATGGTGAAGTTCTGCGGCACATCATTTATTATGTTTGATTCTGCAATGATTGGGTCACAGATGTCTCCCAATTTAAAATCTTCATTTTCAAATGCACATTCTTTCATGTAGGAGTACAGTGGGTGTGTCTAATTAAAAATTCACAAAATAAAGTAAAATGCAAATGATAATGTTAAATTCAATAATATAGTACCTTCACATACCTTCGAAATGTAATCTTCATCTAGGTCTTCATCCATAGACATAGTTATTTCTAAAAATAGTCAATTTAAACTAAATAAAATAATATTAAATGGAATATATAAAAAAGTTATTAACTGCTGAGGGTCCTAAGTGCAACATAACAAAAATTGATGTATGGTCATTTACGGCTCAGTATGTTCCTCAGTCATTACTTAACACCTGATCATGTTCTAGGCTTAATATATTATTATATGTCATTTATATATATAAATGATAATTAAGATTATTTTTTTTGAATATATCTGATAATTTATTACAAATCATAAAATTTTTAATTCTAATTTTTTTAATTTTGATTGTTCAGCATGCAAATAATTAATTTTATTAGCATGGCGCAAGCACATGGACATTTACAGTTATAATAGAACCATTGTACCTGCAGTTATAAATCCTATTGATCTCACAGAAAATGCAATTAACATTGCACAACCACATGAAGTAACAAATGATATTACTCAGTGGACCAAATTTAGTGATAGAAATTAATTAATCGAAATGTATGCACTGAAAGTATCATAGAGGTGACTATCATGAGGATCATTAGGTTTCCAGGATGGTTGAATGTGGTTTACTAAATTAACTGTCAGTTTTGGTTGATAACCATTTAGCTGTTTGCCACCTAGCTTCCATTTCCAATAATGAATACCCATGTGCTGCATGATTAGACAGATAAACAGAAGGCAAACCATCAGTGGGTAGACCACAATCATCACTTTATGGAAACCAATGAACTTTCTGTTTATACAAACTCTGTTGAGGATACATGGAACAAAACTTATAATCCAAATACCATTCAATGAATAGAACATAAAATGTTACATTTAATAATTTTTGTAGCAACAATCGCATCATAAAAATTATTTTACAAATATTATTTTTTGGATTTATCAATGTTCCAAAATATTCTTTTTATTTAAAATTTTGTTATCCTTTCTTTTGGTCACTGTACTGTCTAATGTATTATACACATATTATACATGCCATTCTGTTGTGATAAGGTATATTTCAAATTTTGAGAAAACTGGTGTTTGTGTTTAGCTTTATATTAGTCATATGCACATATGGCAAAATAAAAAGCTGATAAATAACCAAATATGACAAAAATTAATTTTAAACATTTAAAAATATATATTATACACTATAAAGATAAAGTATCTGCATTTAACTCAATTTTGACAAAATGCAGATACCACATTTTATTTTAGTGCAGCAACATTATAATGTATAGCATGTATATAAGGAGAAATTACTATTAAATAATAATACAATTACATTAATTAACACTATACATGTAATGTAATATAAATATTTAATAAACATAACTAATGATGCTAAATATTGGTTCTATTATTATTTTTTAAAATTATTAATCATTATTATCTAAATGTATACATTATAAATTAGAAGAATCTACACTTAGTGATAATATTATTTTATGTGCATAATACAAAATAGTGTATATATGGTTAATATTCAAATAATTACTAACAAAATAAAAATTTAAGAGAAAATGATAAAACTATATTTAGTGTAACTAAATAATTTAAATTATATTTATTAAATAAATATATTAGATACGTAAATATATATGTATATATTATTAATTAATGCAAAACTTTCTATATAAATTAAAACTATAATATACTAAATTATTACATTAATTTAATACAAAAACATATTTGTTTATCTGAACTAATTAATTAGTACTGCAAGGTTAAGTTATAAAAAAACAATTTTAAGTTTTAATACATTTTAAATTTGTTTTTATATAATATATAAAAGATTTTGTTAGTTAATAATTAGTAATTTTGTTGTATCTAATCAATATAATGTATTGACTGGCTATCACATAAGGTTGGTATTACTGATAGTGTGACCACACTGTTAATAAAGCATGAGTGGGAGATATTGATAGTGTGACAGACACACTACAATGAAATATTGTCCAAACCATTGATTGTATAATAGTCACCATAATTTTAGTTATATATATAAATATTTATAAATACAGACATTGTCATAATTATTCATATCTATCTATTGGAAATTAAATATAAGTTGTGCTTATATTCAAAAGAAATTTGTGAAACTATATATTTCATGTAATAAATTTTAAATAAAATTGAAAAAATTAGTTTGATGTCATATATTGTAATACTTTATTTGTGTTATTATTCATACATTAACTGTTTAAATATGTTCACAACCCAAAGCTCCCACCATTTCATTACAGTACAACTGCCACATTGTCAATAGCTTCCACTAATGCTCCAATCATGGTTTACAATCAAAACATACCAAATTCAAAACATACTCAGTATATAATAACTGGTAAATCCAAGAATTTAAAAAAGAGGTGGTACATGATTATTTTTAAAATTTATTATATACTATGTAGAGTACATGTATTTTAATGGAACATTGTATTTTATAACCCAACAAAAATGCAGTATTTATATAATGTTTAATAAAGTAAATTAAGCATAATATTAATGCTAGGGAGCAACAAAACATTCATTCTAGATTTTTTTTAAACAGAGAGACTATACCATTTTTTACTAAATAATTTAAAATAATCAATTAAATAATAATATAATGTACTATTGTAACCCAATCTACTAAAAAAAAACAACTACCAAATAGCTCAGTATAAAAAGTCACTCATATAATTTATAATATGTACAGTATATATATAGTAAAATATGTATTGCAATTGATCATTTATTATCAATACTGATTAATTAACATAGATTTATTCAAAGTAAGGTAATTTTGTTTTATGAATATATATTTTGGTTAAGGTTTACTTATATGACCAACCAGAATTAATTATGACAATATAGAACGAATCAGACAGTGTAAAAGACCAATAAATTATTTGTGCAAAACGACATATTAAAATATAACATTTTAAATATTATTCAAATTGTATGTTTTGTATAACCAAATAGTATCACAAAAGCACTTTCTAAACATCAAAAAATAAGATAAAACATACCAAACATGTAAAAAATATAACATATATTGTAAATTAACTATGTTGTAGACCATAAAAATTATTAGAAAACACATATACAATGATTACATTTCATGATAATTTGGAGAAAATTCACTTTTATATAACCAATCAGTATCAATTAAGACAATATAAAACGAATTAGATACTGTATGAGACCATCTAGAATAGATAACTCATAAACAGATAATACAATCGAAAAAATATACACTAAATACAACTAACTAAATAGTTGATAAACATAACTTATGTATGTTAAAGTATCAATCACGAAAAAAATTATTGTGATATATGCAAAAAGACTATTGTTCGAATTCCTGCACACTTACCTTGCGTGTACACAAGGTGCTGTTTAATGCAAGAGAGTTCAATTTGATCAAGGATTTATTGTTGCTATCAACTCTTTTACCATCTAATGTGCAAGAGTTTTTACTAATATGTAAATATTCTTCAATAAATTGATTCTCTACAAAACTGAAAAGACAATTTGAACTAATTCTGCACAGATACTGACAAAACGAAATTCCCAAAATTGCCTTACTGCATAGATATTAATCAACACAAAATGTCAAACAAGAAATGAAACTCAAATCAACCAGTAACATACGAGAAATCAATACAGTCTGACGAGGAAACATCAATAAAATTGACGACAATATGCTGGAGGACGAGGAGGAAGAGAAAGAGTTGACACTTCTGACTACAATTCTGAAGGACATACAGAAGAAATTGACCCTGAAAGAGTTGAAACACAATGTACAAGACAAGATGATGAATTATATTGAACTATTCAATTACATGAAAATTGACGAGGCAAATTAATTAATTATAAAAGATGTCGAAAAAATGTAAGAAGATACACCTTTTGTCACCTATAATTCAGCTCTATGGGAGAGCATCAAACGATTTTGGTAAATTTTTGACAAATTTATTGGACTTAATTAATATCACACTTAGTGATGTTGCTGATGATATTGACACATCTAATAATAAAATGAATTCATTATATTAAAGTGCATTTTCATAGGGATGATTTTGGTGGTACTCAAAAAAGACGGAAATATAGCCATCCACTGCACTATCCGCGGAGCTACGCCGCACAGAGTCGAAAAAAATGTTGACCTTTTATTTTGTCACCATAATGGTGCGCATTATGAGTATCTCATATTTCATATATTTGCATATGTAATATGTAATATATAAGTAACGTTAAGAAATTGACACAGTTCTTTACACATCTAGACTTTCTTCCTTTTAGCAGCCAAACGTTTTAATAACTTATGATGATGTTATTTCTAGCTTTAATGGCGGCCACCATTAATAGGTGCTTTTCTTTAGACTTAGAGATACTTAGAGTTTTTTGGCTTTTTTCTGATGCCTTCAACAACTCTTCCCGATATTGTTTTGAAGCATTCATCATGTTGTGGGATAACTGGGAGTTCACTTTATCGTAGGCAACGTCTGAACATTTAAAATAGTTGACTCATGATTTTGACTTGGCCTTAAGGCCATACTTTATTGTCTGAATAGCGCTGAGACTGGAAACATTCAAACGGCTGGACTGGGGATCTAAGATATCTCC
>JAUZND010002084.1:0-13079 GCA_034780555.1 Coelogynopora nodosa
AAGGAATTAATCAATACAGTTTATATGGAAGATGCAAGGCAAAGGAATTAATCAATACAGTTTATATGGAAGATGCAAGGCAAAGGAATTAATCAATACAGTTTATATGGAAGATGCAGGACAAAGGAATTAATCAATACCGTTTATATGGAAGATGCAGGACAAAGGAATTAATCAATACAATTTATATGGAAAGATGCAGGACTAAGGAATTAATCAATACCGCTTATATGGAAGATGCAGAGCAAAGGAATTAATCAATACAGTTTATATGGAAGATGCAGGGCAAAGGAAGAAATCAATACAGTTTATATGGAAGATGCTGGGCAAAGGAATTAATCAATACAGGTTATATGGAAGATGCAGGGCAAAGTAATTAATCAATACAGTTTATATGGAAGATGCAGGGCAAAGGAATTAATCAATACAGTTTATATGGAAGATGCAGGACAAAGGAATTAATCAATACAGTTCATGTGGAAGATGCAGGGCAAAGGAATTAATCAATACAGGTTATATGGAAGATGCAGTGCAAAGGAATTAATCAATACAGTTTATACGGAAGATGCAGGACAAAGGAATTAATCAATAAAGTTATATGGGAGATACAGGGCAAATGAATTAATCAATACAGTTTATATGGAAGATGCAGGACAAAGGAATTAATCAATATAGTTTATATGGAAGATACAGGGCAAAGGAATTAATCAATACAGTTTTAATGAAAAATGCAGGGCAAAAGAATTAATCAATACAGTTTATATGGAAGATGCAGGGCAAAGGAATTAATCAATACAGTTCATGTGGAAAATACATGGCAAACAAATTAACATTACCATTCTTCTTAGAAATCTACTGTGTTTGAATCTTAAATGGATATTTTTAATAATCTAAATAAGTGATTTTAATAAAAAGATTATTTGAAGATACCTATTTTCTATAGCACAATAATCTACAAATGAAGTTTATATTGTATTTATTGTATATAATTAATTATCGTTTATACTGCAATTATACTGTAATTTTATTTATAAAAATGGCGTTATAATAAAATAATAAATCAGATGACAAAATCTTTTGTTGATAAAATGACAAATTCGGCTCTTATTTGTGACTCTTAACATGTACTGAATATACGAAATTTAGTCAAATGGTTTCTCTTCGCTCTCTTTTGTTTTTCCCAAAGTAATTCACCTTGGTTATGAAAAGGTTTGATCATTTGTTGACCACCTATGGTATAGCTACATTAATTTGAGATAGCGACTTGAGCTGAAAATTGATATATTATATTTGGATAAAATCACCCTTAAGAAAAACGATGTGCAAATAGTCCTCTTCGCCTCATGAAATCGATAATTGGACTCTAATACTTCAATAATTACGTTAAGGCAGCCGCCAAGTTGAAGCAAGGGATTGAGGAACCACATATAATGGGGAACGCATTTCGGTGCAAATAAATCAATTAAAATCTGTCACACTTATCACGCTGTGCACACATGTATAAACTACTTATCATGTTATGTAAAGCGGGGCTATCTCAAGGTGTATACATGTTAGAGCAGTCTGGTGTTAATGTTCCGTTTCGAAGAGAACGTTATATATAATCGATTTAAAATTAGTCGATTATGCTTTTTGGTAAAATCAGAAATTGGGAAACTGAGATGAACATTTTTATGAATTGTAGGAAAATTGGGTGTTGGAATAAGGCAGATTTTATAAACAAACATAATTAAAATTAACTACTGTTGTTTTTAACATTTTGCATACTTTACTGTGCTTGATTAAGTAGACATAATTCAATAATTTATATGATAAATAAAGACAAGCAATGTTCAATTGTGAGGAATGCAAAAGAAAAACCACAATAACATTTAAAGTTTTATAACAATTAATACAAAAGGTGTGAGCTTTTTCACACCATGATTATGCCTTCTTGATGAAAGGTGAAAGCTCGGATCTTTTGAATTCATTGTAATAAAACTTTAAATTTTATTGTGGTTTTTCTTTTGCAATTATTTATATGTGAAGTATTTTATATATAAATAATAACATATTGCTATTGGCTAATTGATATGATTAATATTGATTCAAATATGGTAGTTTGAAAATAATATATTTAATATCAAATATGCAATAAATTATAATTAATTAAACTTTCATATGCTATAAAATATAATTAATTATTGTTTCTACTATTTATAAAATACTTGTTAATATATTAAAATATTTGTCTCCAAATAAATAAATTTTTTCAACGTTTGTAACTAATTATTTTTTAACTTAAAAATTCTTTAAAATAATGAAATAAATATGCAAAATTCAATAAGTAATAATATACTGCATTTGTCATTTTTTAAATCGATAATGAGTAACCATTCATCACAAGGAATATCTATTTAATATCTATATTGATGGACACCTACGCTTGATACATGACATGTATCAAGCGTAGGTGTCCATCAATATAGATTATTTATCGATATAGATTGTTTATCGATTTTCTCAAAAGTCGTCCTCACTTTTCATTGGATAATGTATATAGTACTGTATTTCAGCGTAATGTACAGCATAAGTATTGTAAGCAATTGTATTAAGCAAAATTAAGCATATATTAAGCAAAATATTAAGCAAAAGTATTATAAGCAATGTACATAAGTATTGTACATTGTACAATAGATAGTCTTGTAGCCTACTTATGCTGTACATTACGCTGAAATACAGTACTATATACATTATCCAATGAAAAGTGAGGTCGACTTTTGAGAAAATCGATAAACAATAGACTAACCTCATTTAAAAAACGATATCATATCTTTAAACATGGTTCATTTTAAGGCAGCTGTAGATACACACTGTTAGCATTTTCGTTTTTTGAAGGTTACATTCTTAGCTCTCTAATGATGTATTTATAATACTTAATGAACTTTTGATATTACATTTTTTTTGTATAGCTTCCTGTATTTTCATGATTAGCCTGCATGATGGAATTCCCTCAATTCGACATACTTTTCTGCTTATTTCAATGAATTGGCTTTTTTATTTACTGTTTCTATTTCTCTTTTTATGATTCTAATTATATATTTAACTATATTTTGCTTTACCTAATTTTTTTGCAATTTAACATCCTATGTATGTACTATGTCGGCACACTGACTCAATGATAACCAAAACACAAGTGAAAAGTAGTAATGTAAACTGTATACATATTTTTTTGTACCGGTCGAAAATGAATACATAATTAAACAGAGATTTTAAAAATCGTCATTAAAATATATTTTATTTAATTTATTCAATAAATATATTCAAATAAAATTATTCAATAAATATATTCAAATAAATGTATTCAAATACAAATTCTATTTAAATATTTTGTTCTATATAATTAAAAATGCATATCTTATTTTAATTTTCATATTTACTTGAAATGGGTTAATCAATTATTTATGAAAATAATATATATATTTAAACGTTTTAGTACCTATTTAGTAATTAATTTGGACCAAACAAAAACATCTGCGTTTAAAACGGATTAGAAATTAATAAATAATGCACCCATTGTTTATTGATATAGGCTTAAAAAGTATTTATATTATATTCATCTTAAATTAAATTAAGTTACACAACAAACTTATGATTCATTTTCCGCATAATGTGATTCATTGGATAGAATATTTTGAAATTTCAAAATTTATAAGTGCCTGGCTATTAGAATTCCAATACAACATATTACTATACATTTTTGTTTGTCATATCCTTGGATGATTACTTTGGTAAATTATTTGTGTAAAATAAAAAGAAACCACTATTCCGTCAACATTTGTTACGCCAATAATTTCAGTTTTCGCACATGTAAAATATACATTGTTTTCAATGATGGCAAAAAAAAGTTCCGTTTTATATTGAAAAAAGAAGAAGAAGAACGCTTGTCACGTACCATTCAACAACATGTCACTATGCATGTTGTTAGTCAATTATAATGACTTATACACCCATCAATAATGACCGTGATGCTTTTTACTGTGCAGAGGTAGTCCCGCAATATGTTACCCAAGGTCTGTGTACAGCAAGGTGAACGTTTGTACATAACAAGAAAAACATTTTTAAAAAGAGCAAAACTACTTCTAATAATATAACGACAGAGTTTTGCAATGTCATGATAATGTATATACGAGTGACACAGAAATGATTTAATGTACAGTATGAATGAAGAATGTTGGAGTCGTATTACTGCTAACTATACATGAGTGGTAAATACGGAGACGTTTTAAAACCGTCCATTTAACATACAAAATATCTTCATAGGAAGGAAAAGAAGGTTTAGCCTATTTTGCTAATTAAATTTTTATTTGACAAATACTGTCAATTAAATAATCGGAATTATTGTTGGGACAATTTTTGTGATTTTATTTCGATCAATTTAGTTATATTTTGAAATCACAGTTTTCTGATTCTTTTTTATAAAAATTATCGAAGCATTACATAACTTGCATTATTAACTATATTTATTTTACGAAAAAGTCATTTATTGAATATGATAATAATATATTTTGCCATCCAATTGTTTATTACATGACTACGCTTATATTACGTGTAGATAGATGCATTGAAATACAATGTACAATAAGCAAAATAGATATGATTAAATAACCAATTTAAATAACCAATATAGTTTACAGTCTTTATACTTGTATTACACATACGAGTACATTGTTTTAGAAAATGTATTCCCTAGCTTTGAATACAAAATTGTAATTCAGATACTGTATTATCTATCTCTCTACGTCCTCCTTTACCCCAAACGTAATATTTGCACAAGCCACAATTCTGAGTCTGTTTTTGATGTTGATAATGTTACAGTATTTTTAAAGGGCATAAAGGGTATTTTATTTCTTGATGTATATTAGTACAAATCTTCAATAAATGCTAGTACATATAACTGGAATGTTTAACGGACAGATTTACTCAAGCTAAATCAAGTGAGTAGGCCTATTGAACATTCAGCTGTGTTTTCAAAAGCTCCTGTTAAAATGTTAATTAGTCTAAAGATCATGAAATTTGAAGTTTGGTAACATAACAAAATTCTAATTAATTACATCAATGAAGCAAAATAAACTATATTTAACAAAACGCAAATATAAATAAAATATTTATAAATGTTTAAAAACGAAAAAATAATATAACATACAATGTAGATTATATTATTATCAGTAAATTAATTTTTCAGTAAGACATTATCTGTTATCTATAATAATATCTTTCTATTTCTGATTGAAATTAATACAATAAAAAACTTTGGAATTTGGTTAAATTTACGGGTTTTTATATTTAAAATTCAACTTATCACAAACGTATTGATTGTACTGTATAAATAATCGATTGTATAGTGTTTTTAATATATTTCGTTTTTAAATATATATTGGTTTTGCATAAATAATCGATTTTATTGAGATGAATTCCTGATTGTAGTGTATAATATATTTGTTGTATTGCATAAATTATCGATTGTTTTGAATTAAGTATTGATTGTATTGAATACATTATCGATTGTTTTATATAAGACGCTGATTCAAGTCAACGTTTCTCTTAATAGGTACATTACAGAGTTGTGTTTATTCTTGACAGTTATAAAAGTAAATCCACCACCAACAAATAAAATGGTGAGTAGAGCGCATCATGAAAAATACATCGTGAAAAAAAACTGTACATTAAAGTGTTAGGAGATAATTGTTAATTTATTTTAATGGAAACGGGTACAGTTTATCCAATCTAAAGCGGTTTTTTCTATGGACTAATACCCCTTTTGAATCGAGAAAGACTATTTTTCTCATATTCACCATTAAAATTATGTTCCATAAATAATTGGAAAAACATTTTGGTCTAGCTTTGATATTTCTGAAAATCTATTCAGATTTAAAGTATTATATTCGCTTGAATTAATTTAATTTGTTTCTATCCAGGAGTCAGGGGGGTGGAAGGATCAAGTCGAGCGGCAGTCTAATTAAACAATTGTCCAGTTGTGTTGTCTCCAGCAAATTGTTGTTCCATAGAGAGTTGACTTAAAAGTACTTTTAAAAAAAAATAAGACCCACGTTAGGACGTTAGGCGATAATATTCCCAGTTAAGAGGAGGAATTCCTCGGACAATTACCTCTAGCTGCAGTAGAGGTGTCAGCAAACACTGTAGTTGTTGCGGTAAAACAATTAAATAATCTAAATTATGTCCTAATTGTTTCACCTCGTTTCTGTGTGAATCGTGATAAAAGATATATTATGTTTATAATTGTCTGTTTTAATATTTTAATCGTGTGCTCTTATGCTCGTGTATTGAATCCTTTTGATCTTCAATGAATATATTTCTTTACCCCTGGAACAATAGGTGTTGTTGAAAGCCTATTTACCAGGACCCATCCGACAGTTAAATATTCGCACTCAATGAAGTAGTTTCACAAGGCCCACGACTCTAAATATGTTATTTGATTTCTAATAAGATGCTTAGTATATAGTTTTATATTGAGTTTCAAATCTGTGCTATATATATAATTATAAACCATTAGTAGATAGGGATGAAACTAAAGTCATAAAAAATCTGTTTTTAAAACGGTGACATTATAATAGTTTTCAATGAGCGAAAATAAAAAAGATTTAGAAGAAATAACATAATAATATGAGTAATCAATGAAAATTTCAAACTAAAACATTTAATAATTTTTGTTACATTCAAATTTTTTTTTAAATGTCTAAAAAAGCTAGGCTTTAGTCAATTTTGTGTCATGTATTTCTTCATCAGCATCTTCAGTTTAAGAAATGTATTTAAACAAGGTGTACAAAATATAACCATATACTGTAGTCAGCTACTGAAACTTTCAGCATAATCATCTCATTTAAATTTGAGTTGTTTAATGTTGAATATAGGGCGACAATTCTTACAGTTAAATAAAATGTCTGTCATTTAAATTTTATTAATAAATAAACGTAAGATTTACTAATAACAGTACTTATCTTTTCTATAGCAAATAAATCATGACTTTATGCTTAAATGAAACATATGATGTTTATTATATCTCAGTTAATTCTAAGTTTCAACTAGGTACTGAGACGAATTTTAATCTGTTACATTTGTAGTACTGCGCTAAAATGTGTATTAAATATTTGGCAATTAGTCCTTCTTAAATTTGATCATATTATTGCAGTTTTATTAATGACGAAGATTATACGAAACGTTTAATAATTCCATTTGTTTATTTCTTACCTGGATAGGCGGTATATGCGCAATATATATTTTGTAGTCATTTCAGAACACCCCCTATAATGAACTTGGGGTGAAAATGGGCACATTTCAATCTTCTTCAATTTAAAAAACATTATAGCCACATTGAAATGTTCAAATTTATATAAAATTGATAAAAAATATTGTTCAAGTGGTTTACAGTAAATTACGTCGTTATTTGTCTAAAAATCCCCCATTTTAGCGATATATATATATATATTTAGGGATATCCGATAATGAAACGTGACGATAACAAACAGTCATAATTAAAATTGAATGTGACTTTGTGACATCTAATCAATATATTAATGTCAAGCATGTCGGACAAAACAAACTTAACATTAAAAAGTTAGGTGTTGGTCAAGTTTTGTATTATATATACATATATACATATTTTATTACATCATTATTATTTAACCTTTTAATATATCGACTTTCTTATTAAAAAAGAAGAAGTTACTATATATATGGATTCAATAAAGATATTAAATACATTTTCAATAAGAAATATGAAATGGTTTGGAAAATAATTAAATTAACATGTTACGTAAATTGTATATTTTTAGAAACTTTTAAGAAATTTCGATGTAATCATTGAATTAAATATTACAACATTTTATAACAAGATATTAAATGGATTTCGAAATAGTAAAAATGAAAACAGTTTACAAAATTGGACAACACTTTTTTTAATGAATTCAAAAAATAAATATGCTCGAAATATGACGTCACTGTAACAAGCAACAACCAAAATACATAACAGTATTCATTATACAGTAGTATAGCCAAATCTTTGGCAATGCTTTGTAACATCTTAACTTCGTATTTCAATGAGTTAGAAATATCCTAACTTTTAGATAGACCGCGTTATCAGATTGCCATACAATGAAAGAAGCATTTCTGTACTCATGTAATTATTGTTACTGATTTCAAATGTTAAATTTGTTTAATTGCTGTAAATTAATTATACATATATATATAGAACTGTGAATTATAGCTATAGGCTATATGTAAAACTTGTAATTTTAGAAAAACATTTTAGTGCTGTAAATATAATGAAAATATGATGTATTTTGTATACAGTAGTCGTTCATTATATAAATGTTTAGTTTCAAATTTAGCATCGAATTTAAAGTATGTATTTTTATTAAATGTTAGATAATTGCATTTAACAAAACAAAACAAAAATAAAGAAAGAATAAGTTTTGATAGCACATTAAGTAATTCTAGACAACGCCCCGTTGAAACATGCTAATGTTGCTTAAAATTGACTTGAAATACGTTTAATAGTGAGCTGTTCATTGTTCAGTTTGCTTGGTGCACACGTAATCGAACCCAGTAAACCAATTCATATAAATTCCTACGCAAATGTCCTCTTAATTTGCTATACTTGCTTTCACACCGCGTGTTATTTCAATATTGGCAATGTTGGTTGGGTCAATTTGATGTCGATCGATTAATTCCGTTTGAACACAATATTTATATCGATTACTTTTTTACATTTGCAATTACAAATAATTTATCCACATTGATTTAAAACATATATTTTAACGTATGATTGTAAATCAAGTACCAAAATTAGTCAGTCGCCTTGATTAGCAGATATTGTGCACATTTCCCTATAGATGCTTATTTTATTTAAAATGCGATTTCTTGTTTTTATTCATAAAGCGCTGCACAATCAGAAATCATGTGATTTTTTTGCGCCAACATCAATAAATAGCTGACAATACAATTCCTCTATTTATTTGAAACATATAGCAGCGTATCGGTCGTTTCATTTCTGTAGAAATTATACGTTATGAACTAACAAAAAGGGGTACGTTATGATTGTTACTCTCATGACTGTTATGTGATAACGGAACTTTTACATAAAACATCTTTATGTGGAAAGTAGGCTGCGGAAAGGCAAGAAAGACAACGCCCTTTTTATTTTGTAGGCTCTTGAAGGGAAATACAGCATAACCGAATTAAATTTGAAACAAATAAACGGGAACTGCTACCGTCTTGAAAGCTGTAAGAATTGAGAGACTTTTAAAATTGGTCATCACTTAGATGAATTGAACGCGGTCCAACATAATGCAAGCCTTTGTCTCATAGAAGGTACTCGCTCTTTCTATATGCCTATTGTGGAACAATATTTATTTCAGTATTTCCCATCTGCGTTTGTAGACTTCCGTTACCATAGAGGACGTACTCTCCCCCACTTCATCGTTACTACTATTGAGGATGGGACGTGCTCCCAACCCCCTCCCCACACCCACCTCTTCACCGTTATCATTGAAAACGTACATTCCCCTTCCCACTCACCCCCCTCCACAATTATATCCATAGACGATGTAACCCTCCTTTCATCGTTTTAAGTTTTCGATTTGGCAACCATTGCAGGGAATGTGTACAAAATGGCACCTTTTCAACATTTTGACAGATTTGAGTCTTTTATTGATTTTATTTGATTCTTTAATTGATTTTATTTGATTCTTTTATTGATTTTATTTGATTCTTTTATTGATTTCATTTGATTATTTTATTGATTTTATTTGATTATTTTATTGATTTTATTTGATTCTTTTATTGATTTTATTCGATTCTTTTATTGATTTTATTTGATTATTTTATTGATTTTATTTGATTTGATTATTTTATTTTCTTGGCTAAATGTTTAAGTATGGAAGCAAAATACATTTCTATTAATGAAATAATTATATGTTTGTATTATTATCAAATAAAGAATCCAATTATTTTAAGTGAATGAAGCATAATATTTGCATGGTTTTTATGTAAAGTGAAACCATTAAATCAAATAAGTCGGTCGTGCATTCTGAGTTAAAAGCGTGATTTCCGTAACAAACTAATGAGGTAGATTTTGGCGGACATAATTGCTTATCCATTGTTATTGTAATAAATTGGCTTAACACAAGTTATTTCATATTACTTTATAAATTTTATGTCATTTTTAGACTGTTCAACTTCAATTTTGACTATAACATTATTAACGTATTAAATGATTAAATATAATTTTTATCATAAATCAAAAGATATATAAATAGAATTATTAAATATTACCAAAATTTAACCTATCAACCATAATAACCATGTTAAACGATATTAAAAGTAATACGGGAATTAATAGTTATAACCGTAGTTTCTTATTAACCGTAGTATCTTATTAACCATATTATCTTATTAACCGTAGTATCTTATTAACCGTAGTATCTTATTAACCGTAGTATTTTATTAACCATAGTATCTTATTAACCGTAGTATCATATTAACCGTAGCATCTTATTAACCGTAGTGTAATATTAAACGTAGTATTTTATTAACCGTAGTATCTTATTAACCGTAATATCTTATTAACCGTAATATCTTATTAACCGTAGTATAATATTAATCGTAGTATCTTATTAACCGTAGTATCATATTAACCGTAGTATCCTATTAAACGTAGTATCTTATTAACCGTATCTTATTAACCGTATCTTATTAACCGTATCTTAATAAATATTAATAACCGTATCTTATTAACCGTATCTTATTAACCGTATCTTATTAACCGTATCTTATTAACCGTATCTTATTAACCGTATCTTATTAATCGTATCTTATTAACCGTATCTTATTAACCGTATCTTATTAACCGTATCTTATTTACCGTATCTTATTAACCGTATCTTATTAACCGTATCTTAATAAATCTTAATAACCGTATCTTATTAACCGTATCTTATGAACCGTATCTTATGAACCGTATCTTATTAACCGTATATTATGAACCGTATCTTATTAACCGTATCTTATTAACCGTATCTTATGAACCGTATCTTATGAACCGTATCTTATGAACCGTATCTTATGAACCGTATCTTATGAACCGTATCTTATTAACCGTATCTTATTAACCTATCTTATTAACCGTAGTATCTTATTAATCGTAGTATCTTATTAACCGTAGTATTTTATTAATCGTAGTATTTTATTAACCATAGTATTTTATTAACCGTAGTATCATATTAACCGTAGCATTTTATTAACCGTAGTGTAATATTAATCGTAGTATCTTATTAACCGTAGTATCTTATTAACCGTAGTATCTTATTAACTGTAATATCTTATTAACCGTAGTATCATATTAATCGTAGTATTTTATTAACCATAGTATCTTATCAACCGTAGTATCATATTAACCGTAGCATCTTATTAACCGTAGTGTAATATTAATCGTAGTATCTTATTAACCGTATCTTATTAACCGTATTAAAAGTACCACTTCATTAACTGTCTTGACCATATAAATCTATATCCACTCCTTATTTAACATAATATGTAGCCTTTATTTTAGCCTAACATTAATATAGTCTTGGTAACATAGTTAATCAGAAACATTAATTTGTATATCATTAAGACATATATGCATCGCTCAAAAGATTTTTGAAACAATTTATTGTGTTTTGTTCGTTCACTAAATATGTAAATTTACATTTTCATTGAATAATTTTGGTAACTTTGACACCTTTTATTAATTACTTTCTATAATTGATTCAAGGTTTTCCTTTGAGTTTTTGAGGAAACATATATTTTTATTTTATAATTATCCACAATTATTAGAAATCATGGATTATATAATTCAAACAATTTTCGTCTACACTTGTACAAAAGAATTAATGATATATACTGTATATTTATATAAATATATATCCATTGTATTATACATTATACATAATACATCACTCATTTTACATTATGTGGAAACATACCTAATGCACAAAAGTAATTAATTACCCTTATCGAATAAACTATTCTGCTTTGAGAAGATGTAGCCCTTTGTGGATAATCATGCGCAATCTTTCAGATTAAAGAAAGCTAAAGGACTGCAACATAAAGTCATTCCTTATTTAAAAAATAAGACGAAAAAACCCCTTAAAATTGAATACAATTGAACTTATTAGATATTATTGTATATTGTATAATGCAGCAATTATGTTTGACATTGAGCTTGACATTATTATTTAGAATATGGGAGAGTATTACATTTAACGGCTTAAAATGAATATTATAATACATACATGTTCTTCCAACAGTCCTAGGGATCGATGTGGCAGCCGAGAATGGTCAAAGTAGCTCTAATTCTATCCGTCAATTGGAGTAAAAAACTCTCCTTTTTTTGTTCAAGTATATATCTATCCTGTTATTTGTTAAATTATTTAAACTCGGCAGAACAATACATTGAGCCCCGGAAAGTTATGCGCTTGAATCAATTAGCATCATTATGAATACCGCGTGATAATTCCCCCGGGTATTTACGTTATTCTATTTTCGCAAGCTGTTGAGTGGTTCTTTGTCAATGTATAAAGTTATATACCCTATAAAAAGATATATATACAAATGTACATACGTAGTATACCCTATTGTGTATGTATAGCATGAAAATTAATAAATAATGTTGAATTTTAAAATGTTTTTTGTCGATTTGGATCCTTTATTAAAGTCAAGATCAACAATGTAAAAGTCACATTTTGTCAGTGCAAATAAAGAAAATATTTTCAGTCACTTTTAAATTGAAAATAAATATTTTGTTTCTTAAAATTCTTTTCTTATATATATAATGCACTCAACTTGTTAATATTTTGATGCAACGATTATATTTATTAATCTTTCCTATACTAGCTTTAGTTGTTTAATATTTCCGTTAATTGGTTTCAAAAAGGTAATTTGTATCGCGAGTTTTTAAATCAATAGTAGTATGGAACATCTATTTCTGCATAACCCCCCCCCCCCCCGTGACCTTGACCGATTTTTTTTTTGATGACTCA
>JAUZND010002085.1:0-13078 GCA_034780555.1 Coelogynopora nodosa
AAGTGAATTATTTTGACTATATAATTCTATTTGCAGGTAATCTGACAACCTTCAATGAAGGGCATGCCCTGAATCTCCGGGCCAGGTCACTGAAAGAAGAATTGAAGAAAGTCAGCGGCAATATTCAGGCTCTGGAAAAGAAGAAGTTGGCTGATGAGTGACTGATAGATTTGTTAAAACTTGAACTTGTATGATATATATTGTGTTACTTTTAAATTCAATAAAAATTGTGTGGATGTTTTGGAATTTTTTTATCTATCTAAATGTGTCGGGAAAAATCCGGGAATTAGTCGGGAATTTTATCAGGCAGATAAAGTGGCAACCCTATATTTCTATTCTTAACTGTAATTCTTAAACTTCACTTAGATCTATTTTTCCTTCTTCCTTCGATTGTACTCTGTACATATGATGTATTATTATTATTATACTAGGGTCACTCAGCAATGTTATTAAAATACATAATAAAAGTTACATTTCTATAAACAAGAGAGAAAAAACAAGCAGTTTATTATAAAAATAGGAGGAAATAGGTGAAATTCATTAAAAATAGGAGGTCTGTTAGGCCTCAATTAGGTAACAATGCTTATTTAATTAATTGTGTTATTCATGTTTTTAGAGGGGTCGTCGTCGGAATAATAGGGTAAGCTCATATTTGGTAATATTTGCATTATGAGTGGACATTTCCCCTTGTTATAAAAAAGTAGCTATCTGCGAGTTTGGTGTAATTATATACATGCTGTAAACAATAACCTCATTATATTACATTAATTATTAGGACTCGCTTGATTCCACTGTTTAGAATATTACATATCCTTTTATTAATGCGATAATGCTCTAACAAGGGTATGCACGTATTTGGTAAATAAATTATAAATATGCCTTAACAATGCTTTTTATTTTACTTTTACACAATATATGTTATTTCTTATAGTATTAAAAGCAATTTAAATAAACATTATAGTATTTATTTTATCTTTAATTATTTAAGAATTGTGGTTTAATATAATGGTTACATTGTGCAACTCGGTGTTCACATTTAATTAAAAATGTATATAATCAAGTGCATAATTTTGTTTGTAGTAAGAATATACGCTGCCAATATACACTACACTTGTTTTTGTAGTTTTATATATAAATGTAAACTTGTACTTGCAAAAAGTTGACAGCCTATGGGCATTAAAAGTACATTAATCTTTTTGAAGCAAGTTCAAAAACACCTATCTTTTAAATAATGTATTTCATTTGTTGCTGCTCCTACGTACTATAATGAATTTTGTTTAAATGGCTTTGATTTATTGGTGTTATTAATTTTTTAGAATGTTTATAAAGTGGTTTTGATTATAACGGTAGATAAGATTGAACAATTATTTATCTCGTAGTAAACACACAATTTTTCATTATTCAATTTCAGTTTTGTTTAAAATAACTTAGATATTATTATAATTACATCAGACATAATTATAGTTATATATAATTACTGTAAGACATTTTAGTAGTAAGGTTCGACGCCAGCATCATTTTTGACTAAACCTCCCACTATCTACTTATTAACAATTTATTATGGACCAATGTCAAATCGGCTTTATCGGCTCCAAAGCTATCAATTCGTTGAATTCAACAATTATGTTGTGTCATCGACTCTGATGACATTATATGCCCACTAAGCACGACTCGATGCGATGTTCCGCAGAAAGTTGAATTCATTCTTTTTAATGAGCCTATTTACACTGAGCGCGACACTGCTTGACGAAATTGAAGTTGAAATTAGTTTTCAAGATTACTTTTATAGTATGTGATTTAAAAAATTATTGCACTGTTGGTCTAGACAATTAAATATAAAATAATGCATGCACTTCTGTATCGTTTGTTAATTAATAAAAGTTATGTTTAATCTATTGAAATGTTTAATAGACAACATTGAACTTTGTAGACAGTACTTGTGTACTGTTAGACAACTTCGCTATGCATACAATGAGTTTGTAATTTATATGTTGCTGTTACTGAAATTTTTAGTGGAACCGGGGAAATCGAGGTAGGCCTTTCAATCATCAGGTAAGCAGCAGAAAGTGTATTTATTAAGTTTAGTTATGGCATTCGATAATTACATTAATTTAGAGTACATTTTGTCAATTGAATTGTTGAAATCAAAGTCTGCTTTCTTTATTCTATAGATTATTTTAATTTTTATACTTTGTTAATGTAATTAATATTTTGTGTCTCGTAAATGTAAATTTCTTAGTAACTGTATTTTACAATCCATACAGTACACACAGAAACCTTTTTACTTCAGTGAAATGCAGTCCACAATTTGACTACATAAATTTAACCTTTATAAAACTATTACTTCTTAAAAGATACTCCTAATGCAATATATCCTGATATGGCAGGTATGTGTAGGGTTATTATTCAAGAACAAAGATAAACTTAGTTAAATATAATTTACATACAAATAGTTGATAACAAACCTGCTCAGGGATTATTTTCAGGGGGAAAATTCTAATTTGAACCCCTCCCACCCTCCCCTCTCTCTATTTTCCTCCCTACCCACTTTTTTGCATCCGCTCCACCTTCTGTTCTCTCTTCCCCCCTCCTCCTTTTTCTCTATTTTTCTTACCCTTGGTAAAATTTGGTTGTTAATCCTATAGAATTGTCATTGGATCTTATTAGATTGTGATTTTTTTATTTACAGAAAATAATTATATAAAATTTGACTAAAATACCTCACAATATGTAAAAATTATCTTGCGGACTCTTACTTTGTCTTTCATCAAACTATGTAAATTGTCTAATTTCTGTTGTTCTGCACATTTATGTATTTAGGTCCATATTTTTAACAAGAATCTGGTTATAAGCAAGATTCCATTTAGGGTTTTCGTAAACCGATACAAAATGTCGGCACACCTTATAACCTATTCTAGCATTTTATCTGTCTGGTGTTCACATGTTCAGTAATTCCTTTGAAGTATTGTTACATTTTATAATAAATATATGCCAAGTATAGTTGATATAGTTATGACAGTTAAATTTGTAACTATTGCAAAGACGTGGGTAAAGGTTATACCAATTTTCCCATATATATTAGAAAACTAAAGTCACAATAATTGAGTCCTTCAAAACATGCAACCATAATATATTCAAGTGTGGATAGTAATGACCAAAATGTTTCGAAGTAGCCATAGTAAGGACGAAACAGCTTCTTACAGACCTGTTCACACTCAAATAATATATTTTAGGTAATATATTAAAAATTATTGTGATGCTTTTTTCTTCTAATAATTAAAAATACTGTAATTGTACTTTTTATGTTATATTGTATCATGTTTCTATATATATTTTAATTATAATGAGCATTCCGTTAATATAATATTTAACAGCTTTAGCACCATGAATTTAATCTTGATGCTAATATTTACCTGTCATAAATTGACTATTTGAAAATTAAAGTTGCCATGTATTATTTTTAGTAATATCCAGAAGTGCTAAAATTTATCAGTTTTTCATATGATATATAGTCAAGTATTTTAGATCAGCCACAAATCAACAGACATAAATGGTATTGAGATATAATAGAATATGATTGTGAAGAAGATTTCTTAAGACGAATGTTTGATACTGCATGGTTACTTACGCCAATTGATTGCACGGAAGCACTTTTATGTTTGATATAAGTGCAATAATTATTGTTATCAATTAAATATTTATCTCGTCGTTTATTTTCAGTTGACCAAAAAGAGGTTTTGTTCGTTATTTGATTATCGATTTGATTGTGTTTATTTGTTGTCTGTTCTTAATTTTTTTCAGACAGTTTCACTTTCTGAAAATATTTTTCAGACAGTTTCACTTTCTGAAAATATTTCCCCTTTATAATTTAAATCTTTCTAAAGTAAGCCTTGTAAGTAAAGTAAAATTAGTCGTCGCATTTGAAAGAACGCATCAAGATTTAGTTTCATACACATTTTTAGAACTATCACTGCTTTCTTTGAATATGTAAAGGGGACAACACAAAACTATTCATCTTAAAGTTAACAACATTCCCTCACCAAAACACCGGACTTGTTAATTTCCTCATCGCAATTTTGATCAATTTAAAAAAAAATTAGATATACCATAATTAGCGATCATATTGTGTCTAGAAAAGGTTTTTTGAACATTATAAATAACCTTTCCTATTGATCCCATACTAACTATAATCAATGGTGGATAACAAACAAAGTACAACTCTGTATCAAATATGTTATCTTTGTGGTAAAATCATTCGGTTCATAGATTTGAGGGAGTCTGTATTTATAAGGCTGGTACACTCGTTCGCACTTAATAGCTGATGCTGATGCGCTTTCGGGAGAGGTTTACTTGTTTATCTTTGCTAGCGCGCGATATGGCACATTATTTTCGTAACCATAAATATTATTGATTTAGCTTAACTCAGATATTAAGTGTTCGTTTCGCGGTAGTCTTAATGTGTTTATACAATAGTTTATATTATTACAGCTTATTATTATTGTTTTCAGAATTTAGCTATATTTTAATTGGAATAATCTTCTTTTCTATATGCCTATTGTACTTTCTGACCCCTTTTTGGAAGGTGCTGTAAATACTTGTTCAACAAAAAAAACAAAAGAAAAAACTTGTCAAAAGCCTTGAATTGTTTTATTCACATATCCAAACTTAGCTTCGGATTTTATTTGTTTTATAAATCTTATTATTATACATATATACAATAATTCGTCACGAAATGTGTATATATGGTTAACCCAAATACATGATTGGAATAAAGCCTATTTTAAGTCTATGGGTTAACCACACATGAACTGTCATGTGCAATAGAGTAGCGATATATAAATAATTTGATAGTGAAATAGATGTTGACAAAAACTCGAAATATATATGGTTTAAATGTAATGGCCTCTGATGAATGATAATTTTTACGTTTTCTTTCTTAAAAATAAATTTACAATATAAGCTTAGAAATTAATGTTTATTTCATTAAAAAATATATTTATTTTGTTAAATTGTATATTACATTATTTTATGAAAACATAAGACACATATTTTATGAATTTAAAAATAAATATTTAAAATACTGTTCTTTATATCTCAATAATTTTTTAATTATAAGTTTTAGAGTGAAACAAATATATCTATATGTATATACTTTTAATTTGTTTGTCTATTTATTTTATTCTAGACGAACTTTACTGCGCCACAACAAACCAATGGGGTGTGAAGAAATTTAAATTTACTGCATTTTGATTAAATTTATATATTTTTTCTTATTATATTGTTTTTATCAATATATATGTTTCAATTCCAGTGCGGATGTGGTTCGCCCCGTGAAAACCAGGTACATATCATATACAGTATGTGTGGGTATATATTAATTTATATGCTTGCTAAATGGTTAATTTTAATTAATTAGGGTTTTAATAATTATTATTAATTCGATAATTGTAATATTATTCTAATGCATATGTATAAAGCAAATATTTAATGGAATTCTATTTTCTTAGTTACAATATTTACTTAAACTAATTTAATTATATTCAATTAAATGTAGGCCTATCCTAACTTAAAATTATTAAACTATTATATACAATTTATATATCGACATAGTTTTAATATTTTAGAATATTAAAATATAAAATGTATAAATAATGAAACAGAACATATAATTCTAAATTTATCATGAAAATTATATATTAAATGCTATACTTATTTTAACAGTTAAATTCGATATCATTTTCATCTATACAATATAGTATAGAATTCAAATGTAGTTAAATACTTTAATAATATCTAATAAAAAATAACATAAATTACTTCTTTTTAAAAATTTAAACCCAAGCGTGTAAGGCTTCCAAATTCGCTATTAAATTATTTTAAAAATACAGAGGTCACATTTTCGACAAAAATACATTTTCAGATCAATTTATTTAATTTATGCTGTTAACTGCAGCTATAGATTATACTATGTTGTAATGCTTGATGTCCTTCTGTGTCCGTGCTTTGCATATTTTAGATACAGAGTGTTAGCGTATCTATTATCTGTTTTATTGGAGATGTGATTTCTGTGTGTTTGTTTTTCTTATGAAGCCTTTAATGTATAAATATAATGTATCCCATAAATTATTTTCCTTTTTTGCGTTTTTGTACTATCTATAGTTTACTTTAGGCAAGTCCAATTTCTGTTAATTCGTTTTTATGGTGCAATTACAGAAATCGATTGCCGAAGCGTTTGAATACCAAATATTTTCTGAGTGATATATTTTTGCGGTCTATATAAGTTTAAAACCATAATAGATACTACAAAAGCTGGAAAAAGGTAAATATTTATCTCGTTTGTATGTTGTCTTCAGTGTTAGTTACCCTCCTATATATTGAAATAAAGAAGGTACACATTTGCATTATAGGTGGTAATTTATTCATTCTAAATGGCTTACTTTTTAAGAAAATAAATTAAAACGACATTCATTGGTACTTTTTGGCGTACTCATTGGCAAATTAAAGATTTTTTCGATTTTTCCGCGGAATAAACATGTGCTTCATATTAAATATGAACTGATGCACATACTGTTGCTTTACTGGCATTTACTAAATCTAATCTATTAATAATAATCAAATATCACTCGTTGGTAAATGAAAATGAACTTTTACCGTAGGTAGCCTGTATACAGCTAGTAAAATACTAAAATAGATTTTCAATTAAAATGGTGGTTGTTTAGGTCTATTTACAGAATATGTTAAGCTACACCTCCTTCATAGTATAGGAGTAACATAATCTTGGTAATCCTGTTGAATTCAACTCATATGGTTAAATGTTTATGCTGTACTAAAAGTCAATAAATTAACTTACGCAGATTGGATTTGAAAAAATCCTGTCGGCAGATTATAGACTTGCTATACCAATTTGAATATTAATAAAATTAAAGTATTTGATGTCAACAAAATAATTTAAAATAATCAAAACTAGGTGCGTCAAATTCTATAATTTCTGACTATCATAAACGTGAGACAGGCTTTAAATGTTTTTGGACATCAATTCTTTGGCGGCTTGAATAAAAGCTATGAGCAAAGTACATTGTATACCGAAAGGAATATGAACTATTAGATAATAATGTAAGAACTTATAGTCAACTTATACGACGGGAATCATGGCTTCTCTGTTTCTACCAGTAAAATTATTTTATGGATATTTGATGCAAAATTAGGCACATTATTAATGGCTTAATCACTGGAACCATTTAAATAATATGAAACACTCACTGTCAGTAAATATAGCAACTATTATTGTCTGCCAATATGGAACGCTGAGCCTGATGTTATACACTTTCAAAGTCAACGTTAGAACTACGTTTTGTCAATACTTTCGAATACTTTGACAAAACAGGACTGAACATTACGGACACAAAACCCACATTTGTACTTGTTTACGTAAATTTTACATGTACTCGAAATTTTGTTTAAACCTGATTATAGCTACCATTGTTAAGTTTGTGTGTTTAAATTTCCGTTATTTAATTTTCCAATGTTGTTGATGTTTTTTATTTTCAGTTTAATAACCCTCAACCCTATCAACATAATCAGGTCTGTGACAGAACATGTAATACAACGTTTTGCATGTAATTTCAGAAATAATTGTTTGGAATTCATGTTCTTCTTATAAACGTTTTCATTGAATTAAACGTTAAATACAAGTTGCGAAAAATCGTGATTATTCTTTTAAATAAAAATTTAATTTAGTTGTCAATATAAAATGGATAATAAATGCAACGCTATTAGAACATTTTATTTAAAATATTCAAAATTTTAAAGCATATTCCATTTTCTTTGTTTATACTATAGACATTGTTTTGAAATTATTTAATAACTCAACATGAAATAAAATTTACATTCTGTAGCTATTTGGCTAAAGTTTTATCTTTTAAATGACTGTCTGTTGTTATTTTACTGATAGCGTGTACATAAATATTACAGGTTGTCCACGTATATACTCGAAAGTTGAACATATACTCAAATATACTCGAATTAATTCCTGTATTTTAGATTTTTTTGTATATATTTTTTGTATATTCAGAATTCTAACTTTCTTGAAAAAAAGTTAGTAAACAGTTTGAATAAGACTGATGAGTATGTATTGTAGTAATGTTTGACGAATCCCTCAACAAGATTTCTCAAAAGAGTCAGATGGACCTCTTATAAGATTGAGGGATGTCAAAATACATAAATTATTAGAATCTGTGGATCTTCGAAATATTATATATGTTAGTATGTGGATGTCAAAAGAATTCTACAGCCCAACAAGGCAAGCATATAAAGCTGCTGCATTAAAGGAGTTGCTTGAAGAAGAAGCGCTAACAGCAGAATTGGTCAACTGTATGAAGAGTGTTGATTGACTTAATGACTACATGTATCCTTATCACTTTATTGTAACAACATTTACATGAAATATATGACTATGTATTTTTATATTATTTAGATAATTTTAAAAAATCCTACATATACTCCAATTTTTTTTTGTATACTCAAATTTTGTTGTTGAGAAAACGTGGACACCCTGTTATAAAGTCAGTGTTCTAATGATATTATACCTACTGTTATGTATAGTGCTTACAAAAGTTTGTTTTTTAAATGTTTTATATTTAATCTGGAATATAAAATGGAATTTGCGTCGAAAATAATGTCTTGGCCTGAAAATTTATTAAAATTAAAGGTAGTAAAATAAGCTGTTGCTGCAGTTCGCCACAGCTAATAGTGGAAATGAAATGTTATAATTCAAATAATAAGTAGATATATTTATGTTTTTTATGTTTATGTTAAAAGTTTAAAAAATACGGTTTTGTCTGATGTTTATAAGTTTAATATTATTTATTTTTAGAGGTTCCAACGTCCACCACATTCGGGTAATCAGGTATGACATTTTAATTTTTCTCAAAAATGGATTACCTGCTGTCTATAGTTAGTTGTATTTATATATATATAATGACAAATACATTAACTATATAGAATTCTCCTCTCCTTCAAAAGATATCGGCGGTATGATTTGATTTTTTGATATTTTCCTCAACGTCTCATTATGTCGACTAAGAAAAGATAGGCTGTTGTCAACCATTTTCAGCTACCGTCTTAAGAGTTAGAACAAGTACATAGTTAGTTGTTATGAATAATGCAAAACAATTTGAGACATCATTTCTACACTTTTAAAAATGTAATTCAAATTCTAGAAATCCTTTATTTTTTAAAATGGATCAAAATATGATTTTGGTAAGTATTGCCACTCCATAATAGTCCTGAAAATTCCTGGAAATCCACTGCACTTGAACAGCATACCATAAAACAAAAACTTTTATCACTACCAAGAAAGACGATAAAGTAAAACAAATCTGTATAACAAACACAATACTACTTAATTTAATACCACATGATGTGTGAGTTTGGAATATATAATTAGTTGATTATAAATATCTATAAATAATAAACTATATAATCTACTATAGGCTATACTATAAATATTATAATCTATATTAACTATATTAAAACTACACTCCGGTATACGAATGGTTTCAGTTTACGTATATGTTGGTTGTATAGAGTATAAATCTTAAGTAATTAGAGCTACAATGCGAAATAAACAATAAATAATGTACAAATAATACAGTTATCAATTATATAGTATCATTAATTATAGACAAGCGAGACTGTTACAATCCGTGCAGTGCTGTATACGTGACTATTGATTTAAATTTCGTTTGAATTGTTCACATAATGCTATAATCTATATTTAGTTATTATGATGTGACTACACCTAAACAATTTTGAACTTCTGTGTTACATTATAGTACAATACAAACTGTTTAATAAAAGTTGAAGGAAACAATATCTATATATATATATATATACATATACACACAATCTACACATATAATAATACGAATAATAAACTGAATAAACACTAAACACTATATATAATAGAGTATAATAATATGTATTCATGTAGATAATATAGGGTTGAAATAAATTCTAGGGTACATCATTTTTTGACTCAGATGTTTTTGATATTTTCGAAATTTTGATCTATGCTCAGTGTATTAATTGCTCATAGCATAGGCATTCAACGAAAGATTTCTGCTTTATCCCTTCCTTGAGTTTATTTTTTAGCATTATATTCCGAATATCATTTTCAGGCATCCTGTATGTTGAATGAACATTTTTGAGCAGTTTACTTTATGTATTAATTAATTAATTGTAGTTTTTAACTTATTTATATTTACCGGATAATATATCAACATATCTTAAAGTATTACATATAATTAACATATATTGTATTTTATGGAATAAAAATTAACATATGCAAGTATACGTAAACAAATACACAACTTTACATTCAAAATACACAACCAACATTATCTCAATTAGATATCGCATTCGCACATAACCCCACACACCCGGACTCTCTGACACTACGCTTACGCTAACCCTAAATATTAACGCTAAAATCCAGTCATCCATATACAAAAACAAACGGAAAAACATTCATCGAATCCTTCGACTACAGATTCAAAAAGTTCTAGTCCATTATCAAATATCTTAACTATAAACCCAAATCTCACCTTAACACATCCATCACTTTTCAGTTAAGGTTGAGTTAGCCTAGTTGGTTAAGGCGCTGGTGATTGAGTGTAAAGGTAGCAGGTTCGAATCCCAGCAGTGTACCTTATATCTCTCCCTGGCAGACAGCAATGTTTGTCGAGTGATTAGCAGCTCTTCGGAGTTTGTTCAGTATGTTTTTACTGTCAAAACTGTTATGGGTTTTAAAATATATTTCTAAAAAATAGACTAAGCACACCAAAAAAACACCGCACACGCCTTCAACCACTCCAATCATCCATACCTAATCAATATGTTCCCCCAGTGTCTGCTATCTCCCCAGTCCTTTTCAAGTACATCATCATGCATGCCTTTCTAATTTTGCAATACGAACATATCAAACTCACTCAATAAGCAGATGACATCACAATCGATTCAATGGACATACACACTTAAAAACAAATCAAACATTTTTCTCCCAATTGTTCAAATTATTCCTCACAGATTTCAATCTCTACCTTTCCTCCCAAAAATGCAATTCTACTCTCTTCACACCAGATATATCCACCACTCCAACTCAGTCATACATCTCTACTCTCCATCTCGTATAAACCAATACACCTTCAAAACAAAAACATCACCAACCCCTAGCGCAAACTCAAACACATCATCTAAACAAACCACTTTTCAATACATCTATCCACTAGGTGATGAGACATGCGCCGAAGCCACTCATTCTGTACTACTTATTTTTTGTGTATCTTGTTCATTGTTTTTTAATTGTTTCTAGGTCATGAAATCCTAATAATTAAATTTACAGAAAAACTCGTTATAAATATTAGTTTAAAAATTTTTTTTAACTATAATTGTGTTGAGATTCTTTTATGTTTAATTTTAATTTGTTTACTTTTTATAGATGTTTCAACAGCCTCATTATCCTAACCAGGTAGGAATATAGCTATTTTCTTTAAATTATCGTTGTCACATGCGTTATCGAAAATAGCTGTAGTTCATTTATTTTATGGACATTAATATTAATAATAAATAATATTATACTATTAATTATATATTTATATCAATTTATGAATTGTCTGAATCAATTCACGTATTAAATTATTCAAACTAATTTATTCGATAAACGTATTTTCCCTTTATTGTTTTCCTGTCGTGTAATCTCAAATCACGATTTATGAAAAATTTATTTGTTTAATTTTTTAAACATTTGTTTTTAACTGTTTTTACTATAAATGGTTGATAAATTATAAATGTTTCTAATTAACTATAATATGATTATAATTTACTATAATATGCTTATATTTTAATATGATATGCTTATAAATTACTATTGTATAATATGCTTATATTTCACTATAATATGCTGATAGTTTACAATAATTTGTTTTTTAATGAACTAATGTTTGATATTTATTTGTTAACTATTTTCTAGGCGTTTCAGCAACCCCCTCCTAACCAAGTAAGGAAACAATTAATTATTAAATAAAAAGGCATGCCGAACATGCAATTACAAAAAGCAGTTTATGAGTCTGATGCGATTTTTGGATTTAGGAAGTTGAATTAAATAACCCATAATGACTCAAATTAAATGATGCTTTTCTTATTATGTCTTTAACAAATATGTACACATTGGTCGGTATGAATAAAAATAAGCAAGTGCTTATAAGAAAATGGTATAAGCAATTGAAAAAGGTATAAGAAATTGCAAAATGTATCAGCAATTGCTTAGAAAGCAAAAGCAATTGCTTAAAAGAGAATAAAATAATTATAAGCAATTGCAGAAAATAACATAATAAGAACACGTTATGGACGGAATGAGGTCACTGTCTATACTTGGCACTAAGTATGTAGGTATGGCTTTTAGCTTATGTTATTGCAAACAATGTTCAACAGATGCATAAGCAATTGACCATAACTCTGTTTACTATTTCTCATTTTCATCATAATTTGTAGACATGGCCCTAATCTCTAAATACTATTTTTAGTAATGTTTTAAACGATTATTCTTTACTGCTAGAAAAGAGCCAGTTACCGGCTATAAAATTAAAAAAGAAAAGGCTGTCTAGATTCTCAGAAAAACGCTTCAGATAAACTATGGACAGGAAATGGACGAAGCAGATTATGAAGCTGCTGTCGAACATGAAGATTCAGGTTAAGAAAAAAACCGTAATCAACATCTTTCTTTATATGATCAGATGAGGCTAGTGTTCTGTAAGGCTAGTGTTCTGGAAGGCTAGGGTTCTGGAAGTCTAGCGTTCTGGAAGACTAGTGTTCTGGAAGGCTACTGTTCTGGAAGGCTAGTGTTCTGGAAGGCTACTGTTCTGGAAGGCTAGTGTTCTGTAAGGCTAGTGTTCTGGAAGGCTAGTGTTCTGGAAGGCTAGTGTTCTGGAAGTCAAGAGTTCTGTAAGTCTAGTGTTCTGGAAGGCTAGTGTTCTGGAAGTCTAGTGTTCTGGAAGTCTAACGCTATAGAGTAAGGCTAGTA
>JAUZND010002086.1:0-13078 GCA_034780555.1 Coelogynopora nodosa
ATTCAGACAATAAAGTATGGCCTCAAGGCCAAGTCAAAATCATCAGTCAACTATTTTAAATGTTCAGACGTTGCCTATGATAAAGTGAACTCCAAGTTATCTCACAACATGATGAATGCTTCAAAACAGTATCGGGAAGAGTTGTTGAAGGCATCAGAAAATAGCCAAAAAACTCAAAGTATCTTTAAGTAAATCTTTAAGATAAATAAGTCTAAAGAAAAGCAACTATTAATGGTGGTCGCCATTAAAGCTAGAAAGAAACATCATCACAAGTTATTAAAACGTCTAGCTGCTGAAAGGAAGAAAGTCTAGATGTGTAAAGAACTGTGTGAATTTCTTAACATTACTTATATATTACATATGCATATTGTATATATGAAATATAAGATACTCATAATGTGCACCATTCTGGTGACAAAATAAAAGGTCAAACAAATTTTCGCCTCTGGTGCAAATGGAGAAGTACATTTCTACACAGTAAAATATTTTTCCCAATTGAGAAGTATATATCTTTTTTGTAAGATGTTTATGAACTGAGAAGTAAATATCTACTTTTTAAAATATTTACCATTGTAGATTGTTAGATATTCATCATATGTGAAGTATATATGTACATTTCGGTCATTAATTGTAATCAAATTACATGTACAAAACACTTAATTTTAACACATATCTTAATTTAGCTCTTTTGGCTGCCATGTAAACCTGGGTAATTTTTTGGCGGGAGCACCGCACTTAGTTTTAACAAAAACTGTTTCTGTTTTATGGTTTAGTCACCCAATACATTAGATTACATTTCTCATGTTTTATATCATGGTATATACTATACATGCTTATCTCATATTACATGATTTCTCTTGTTAATTAATTTATTTTTGATTGTTATTTTCCCCATACGTCTTGCAATTGTTTAATAATAAATATATATATAATCCCACTGATATTTATTATTTCATTCAATAGATATGTTGAATACACAAATAGTGCAATTTGTATTCATTTATTATATAGTATTGACCAATTTTGAAAAGTTATTTATTTGAAAAATAAATCTAAAGGGAACATTTTAATTTTATTTGTTTTTATTACAACTATATATATTTTAAGATTTTGTTGATAAAAAGTTTTATATACACAAAATGTACTATAATAAATACCTATACTAAATTGTACATATACAGTACAATAAATTCTAAAATAAATAAAAACATTTATCTATAATAATTTCTATTATTTATCCAAATAAACCATTAAAAACTTGTGCATTGTTGTGTTCTAAGCACCTATGACACCTTAGGATCCTAACTATACACTAACACACATGCGTCTTATGAAAAGATCAAAATTTATCCAATTAGTACAGTTTAAATTTACTAGGAGAAAAGCGCCTGCTAATGTGCTACCCTTATTTTTTTAATTAATGAAGTGGTTAATATGTAAACTTTTATTTGCAAATTATTAACAAAGATTAACACAATTAAATATTACAAAACCCTTTAAATTTGAATGGAAACAATGGATGTGGATATTTATAATCATATGTGTAACACTGAATGGTAGACTGCAATATCTTATTTAGATACAATAATGTAATTTGCTATTTTCAGTTTTAAATCAATCAATTTTTATTTTACTATCCATTAAAATCTGTTTAAACAATTTGGTTTATTAGTTTTTACTTAATTTTATTAGAATTATTTAATTAAAAATTTATGATTTTTTTAATTGATAATAATTTTTTTAAATAAATAAAATTGAACTAAAATGATTTTAAAATTTTTTCTGATATTTTATCCCTCCCCTACCCCTTTTTTTCTTCTATTTCCTCCCATCCGGTTCTTGTTTTCTATTTTTCGTCCAAGATTTCATGTGTAGCCTACTTGTATTGTTAATTTTATTTTGTCAATATGGCATGCACAAATACATTATAAAATAATATTCAATTATTGAATTGTAATAAACTTTACAAGCAGTTCATAAATGAGCTATCTATATATGATTACATATAAGTCATTATGTTGTATAAATCTCACTAAAATATTATGTATTTAAGTATATGATAACAAAATGCATTATAATTCTATTTTTTACTTTCAGTAAACATGTACTGTGGCTTTTTAACCATTGGTAAAATTTTCAATCCTATATACAGAACTGGATCAATCACAGCTTTTGGTAAATTTATGGGAGTGTATTGTGTTGCATAACTATTATATTTTATTTTAAACAATATATGATGTTTAATAAAAAAAACTTAATGAGGAGGTGTTTGAAATATCCTCATTTTACAAACGAAAACTATTCTTAATTGAGAACAATAATAAAAATTGCGGATGTACAAGTTACACAGGTCTTCCATTTGAGCATTGAATGATAATATGACACCTTCTTGATCTTATACAGCCGACATAGAACATTCTCTGTAGAGTGATGAGTTTTGTAGGTCGATTGAATTCCAGAGATAGAGATTTTGACTACATGAATTCAATAATCTGAACAGCAACAACTCAACTCTTTAAATGAGTTTAGATAGACAATAGAAACCATATATAGGTCTATAGTTGCTAGTAACTTCTTTATTGAGGTCAGGTTTTTTTAGAAGAGGTTTTTCAAAAACACTTGGAAGTCTCACAAATAATATTTGAATATTTTTGTTAATATTTATTAGAGTTTTAAATAATTATATTAGCAAAAGTACCTTCAATCAAGATACATTAATTGCTTAAAAGCAATTTAATTTAAAATATTATTAAATATAATTTAAAAAAATATTTATATAATTTTCTAAAACGATAAGCAATATTCATATATCAATAAAAATTAAATTAAAACTATTTAGAATCTGTTGAACAATTATTAATGTTAACATTTATAATTGTTTCACAGATTCTAAATAGTTTGACTTTTATTTTTATATGAATATTGTTTATCGTTTTAGAAAATTAAATAAATATTTTTTATTTAGTGAGTTAGTTAGTAAATAAGTAACTAATTAATTTTCTTTTTAATTTATTTCAGTTAATGTGTTTCCGCTGTCTACTCAAGCCACGGATAAGAATTCTTACACAGTTGAACAAACATTATCACCACAGGGTTATGTCCAGACTACTCCATTTCAGAAAACCTTACTAACTATAGGCTCAGGGGCTATGTGTTTTCTTAATCCTCAAAGAGATGGTATAACTTTTTCAAGCAGTTTGTTTTGATCATTTTTAGTCAGTTGCTACATAACAAATTTTCTCAGAAAAACACAATTTGTATTAATTGATTCTATTGTAGACATGATAGCAATCTTTGGAGAAACAAGTGGTGAATACGCCCTCAAATACATGCACTCTGTTATGTTGGCGGATCCAGTTGGACAAAGAATTCTCATGTAAGTTGTTGTTATTATTTTTTACATTTTAATAAAGTTATGTGGTATTTTTAAATAAACTTATCACAATGACACCTAAGCTCATAAAAATATTCTTAATGGTATATCATGATATTGATATATTTTGTGGAATGAATTTGTACTCGATATGATGAAACAATGGTATTCACGTCTGCTACAGTCCATTATTTTCTGGGAAAATCTATGAAAATAGAAAATAACAGATGTAATTTTTTTTATTATATTCATAATCTTCTAAAAATTGTTTACGAATGATTGGTTTATAATCTAAAAAGAAGTAAAAACCTGCCAGGACATTTTGGGATCCTATTGTAATAGTGGAATACACATTCTGTTGTACATTATATGCAGTAATTATTTGTTTACTAAAAATAGCATAACAATAATACATTTCTATTTGAAATAGTTTTTTTTCTATATAGACTGAAACATAATTGGCTAAGTAAAGTAATAGAAAAATGACAATTTCGACATAAATAATAAGTTTTAGTCCTCTTTTATTTTTTCAATATAGGCAGTGGTCCTAAATAGGCCCGAATTTGGGCCAATGCCCACGGATGACTAATCTGTCCCTAAAAAGTGAATAAAGTTAATAATGCATAACACTTTACTTGCTTTTGTTAATTATTTGTATATTATATGTCCTTTCCACTAGGTAGACTGAGAAAGTGCACACGAAGTGTCTATTCACATATAGAGGATGCTTTGTAATACTGAATAATATGGTTCGTACACATAAATATGGTCTTATCACTCATTGAAGTGGTTTGCGCAGTATACTGATATTGCCACATGAATTTTATATTATTTAATGCTATATTCTGTATATGTAGTCAAATATTTTTTTAATTTTAAAGCATTTTTAAAGTTTGTAATCACAAAGTCATATTTGTAAATTACCAAACGTATAGGTTCTTTATTTTATTAAATAAATTTGAAACCGTAAGCAGGGCTTAATATGAAGATCTTAAAAATGTATTTAGGATATTTTCCGATGAACCAAGAATCAATGGTCCAACAATTCACTGCTACAAATGAGCGAGGCATCCTATATATATATGAGGCATATATATATTAAACAGTGACATATACTTAAGACAGTATAATGCACTACATTTATTATTCAAGTTTTAAACTTCATGTGAATTAGTTATAGAATCAAATATGTATGATGAACCAGTACAATCATTTGTTTACATTACATGTTACTCAGACTGGACATGATTCTATATCTACCTCACACACTTATTATCCATGTATTGTAGGTCTTACTGTTAATTGTGAAACAATATTTATTTATTAGGTGGATACCTATTATATATTCTTATCAACTGAGTTGTTTTATAGTATCATGTATCTGTATTATATATTTATCTTATATCAGTACTATATAATTTAGTTACTATAATTACACTACATGTGCATTTTTATTCCTATTTCCAATCGGCTATTTCTCAATAAGTAATGTATTAATTAAACCAAATGATTAATTCATTTGATAATTGTACCTACATGCTTATTAAGTCATTGTTATTGTCCTTGTATTATGTAATTCTGTTATAAGCAGAGAAATCACATTCTATTGATTACAGAAGTTTAAATAGTTCTATAGGCCTATTTAATAATTGAACTGAAATGGAATTTCGTCCGAAAATAATGAGCTTAGCCCAGGTGTTTGTTAAAATGAAATTTAAGACCACTGCATTACTATGATAAATCTGCGTATTAGAAATCTACATCATAAATTATAATCCACTTAAACTATATTCATAAAATGTTACAGATGAAATATGCTTTATATTATTTATATATAGCTTATATTAGAATTAATAAACATTTTTAAGGCTAATGATCTTAACACTTATGTAGTTCGATTTGACTAAAGGCTATTTATATATAAGACATCATCAACCCTATGATAACAACTGCAATTAACAAAATTTCACTTTTCTGATCACCCATAAACCTTAATATACATTGTACTAAAATTAATAATTTATATTCGTTTATTAATGCACTAAATTTATATTTAAAAATCGATTAAACTATCTAATTCCAATAATAACACGCTATTTGTCTCTCATGACATTTTTTTATTTTGCAGTTAGAAGGTTTCATCATATGGCAATATAATATGGTTTTTGCAATGTCTTTTACCACTTATAGAGAACAGCCCCGCATAGGAACCAATACGATCGACTTAGGCAAACTGCGCCAACTTCCTGACAATACTCTAGGGAAGGCTTACACAAATTTTCTCGATCGATATGTAAGTTAGAGCAGTCCGTATATTTATATCTTGAATAATAACAGTATGCGAACACATGAGCAAATGTTCACTATATAAGAGCAAGAAGCTCAGTGTATTGGTCTATACTGTCTATTATTTTAGCTATTATATATTTTGCCATTTGGGTATTATTTGTATACAAACATATCTAGGTATATTGATTTAATTTACAATTAAAACTCAGTTGTGTAATTTTTCTAATTATTACATCATGGTATTTTTACAAATTCATAGGTGATTGTGTGAGCATACAAATCAGTACTCTTTCATTGAGGGTCCAAAGTCGTGCACTAACTATTTACATACCTAGAGGATTTTTATTCAATTATATTATAGGTTAATCTTAACAGAAAATTATTGCGCGTGTATTGATTTCATTAATCTGGTTCATCCCTCGTGTTTAAGTTTTTGCTATTTGAATCTCAATAGAACTGGCTTCTATATAACGTAATCAGGTTTGCCGTGTTTTTTTTATCATCACATGTTTTGGATCATCTAGAATTTATTAGTATTTTGAACAGTTTGGTATTATTAATATCATTATCCACACAACTGTTTAGTCACTTTTCCTTTTTTTAATTATACATTTTAATTATTACACATGTTCTTATTCATGACCTGGTCTGTCCTTAGTTATGTTTTTGTCTATTAGATGTTGTTAACAGTATTTTAATCCATATATTTGACTTGCCATGTTATTATTTCAGATGTGTTTAATAAATTACAAGCTATTTTTTAATTTTTTACTTATTATAAAATAATATTTGTGGTATGATGATAACACTACTTCATCTTCTTTTCACTTTAAAATTATTTAAAATTAATTTTATTTTGTGCTTTTTTACTTATTATTTTTCTTAATTTGTTAACTTGGTGGTGTTTTTAAGAATATGATAGAATGCTCTAATTTATCAACAAATTATTATGGTTAAGTATTAATTAACATTCAAATTACAATAAATATATATATTTTTAGTAGGTTTATGGTAATTTTAGGGTCAACTTTGACGCCGAATGTTCTATCAACAAAGTCATTAATTTAAATAGTATATTTGTAAAAATAATACTTGCGACATAAACTAGTGAATTTTTTTTACGATAACTGAAATATTATCGTTCAAGTTAATAATCGGATTTGCTGTAACTTTTGAATGATTGCATTGCTCTGTCATTACTCATGTATGGAGATGTTAGCTCAAATATTAAACGTATTAGAAATATACTTCACGTATTATAGGATTTGTATATTTTGAAAAATTATTTATGATAAAAAGCTTAGCCATGTCAAATACATGTATACACAAAATTTCCAAATGTGTTACAAAATGCCATACCATAAAACGTAAAACGGTTTCCAATTCATAAACTCTCGTTGTGATTGTGTTGTATTCTGAGTGACTTTTCTGATTAATAAACGGTTGATGTTATATTATCAAAAGTATAACATAAATTTTTGGGGGTTATTATTGTATATACTAATTGAAATTAGTATGACTACTTTACTTATCTCCTTGACTATCGTATTCTTAGAATCAATGTTATCAGATGAAGCTTGCTGTTGTACTTTGGAAATATAACACAAACATTTTAACAAAAACTGAGACATTTACTTACCATGTTCTTTATGATGAACCCGATGTAATATTTATAAGTTTGTATTATTATGTTCGTTGATGGAAGTATCAGAATGTGTGATAGCTATGCCTAGTTGACTTTAAAGGCGAGGTTCTGCGCAATCAGCTTCGTCACCCTTTTCAATATAACTCATTATTAACTATTACTTTCATTTTAAATATGGTGGCTTTTTATGAGAATCAAACCCATTAACATTATTTTAATAGCCATTAATACTGGAAAACATTTGACTGTAGTAACACATAGTGACTTTATTTTTATAGCGATATGTGTATCATAAGATTAATATATATTTCTTGTATCTTAGAATGACTTAAAACATAATTATTTAAAATAATTAATAGTGTTATGTGTGTCTGCTGCATAATTTTATAAGTACGTTGGGGTAGAATGTCTTCAGAAAATCTTGTTTTGAGGAGGTATTGCGTAATGGAATTCGCAGTGGTCAATATGTACTTACTCATTATGCAATATATTTTCATTTTATTATATTAAATAGTATTGATTATATTTAGGATAATAACTAATTTATTATCAATTATGTTCAATAAAATAATGACGTGCATTATTATTTAAATTCAGGGATTTTTTTTAGTTTGAGTTCTTTAACAACTGTCCATATTATGCTGATGCTAAAACCATGAGAGTGAAGACCCTTGATCAGTATTTAGATGAATTCACGTATGCAGCCTTGAATAGTATTGTATAACATGGAGTCGTATCAGCACAGCCCGGAGTTCTCTCGTCAGTACCCCTTGCCGCCCCGCCCCTTCCCAGCACTACACGCCTGACGCCCGCCGCCCGGTACAGTTTGTGGCCTCACCCCCCCTCGCCTACGTGATGCAGCGATACCGGGAGGTGCACGACCTGGTGCACGTGCTGCTGGGCTGTGGCACCGACATGCTGGGCGAGGTGACCGTCAAACTGGTCGAGGCCGGTCACACACGTCTTCCGCTCTGCGTCTTCGGGTCAATCTTCGGATCGCTCAGACTCAGACCAAAGTAGGTCACTCACTCAGCTCTGAAATTACAACTTGCAAATGTCCAAATTCAATATAAGTATTTTACAAATAAAGTGTACAAAGTAAGGGAGAGGGTATATGCAATGCATAACAAGTGAAGCATAGCATCAACTTTTGCTTCCCGGGCAGAAACAGAACAATCATACCAAAAGGCAATTGAAGAATCAGCCACACTAATCTACAAAATAAGAAAACAGTCTATGTTGGATTTGCATTGACTTCCTAATATTAAGAATTGTGGTGTGGGGCAAACTTTGAAGAAAGCAATGAAATATTCAACAACTTTTTCAGTTTTGCTACTAATACATTTCACTAAATTACATTTAGTGTAATTTGGTTTTTAATAATTAAAATTAGTTGTATTGCAATAACAAAAAATATGTGTGATGTTTATAATTATCATAGTTTTATTACTCCATAGTTTTTTTTTAATTTATCGATATATTGAACTATATTCATTCATGAAACAATTATTTGATAGTTTTTGTTAGTGTGGATAGTTTTTGATAGATCATGCATAATAAAATTAGTGGAATAAAACATTCCTATAAAATATGAAACGTGATCATTTATTTATAAAATACGTGAAAATACTTTAGCTTTAAATATACATACTAACATTAAGGTACTCTTGTTCCTTTTGATTTTGGGTCACTTTACATGAATTACTTAAATCTAAAAAAGAGTGTTTTACTTTTTTTATTATCTGTAAATAATGATTGGTTGATTTTACATTTACATTATGTTTTTTTAGTGCGAATATTGGATTAATGGGGCTATTTAATGATCCACTGTGTTCCTATTATACAGCGTGATCCAACATAAAAATCATGTATTTATTACAAAATTATTCTGTACTGATATAACATAGCAACATTAGAATTGTTTACCAAATAAGGTAATCGCGTCATTTAGTTCATCGAAAGTGTTCAAAAGTATTATCTTCTGCCTGAATACATTGGTCATATTGTCCAATAAAGAATCGATAGACTTTGCAAATTAGACTTAATAGAATATATAGATGCAACTTCTGCTGTGATGTTTTCTTTGAGAATGCTTATACAGTACTTTCTTGTTTGTTAAACGTTTTGTCAAACAATCTCTCACAATACGTCTAAAATAAACAGAAAAATCCTCCTTTGCCAATAACATTTTCATATAGATAATCCAGGAAAATCTATAATCATTTTGTCTTTCAGAAATTGAAAGTATGTTTTTTAAGTAACAGCTTCATCCGGCAAAAATTTACCAACTATGCCACGAGAACAAATCATCTGGAATACCTTAACTCCAAATGTTTTCATTTCATGAGAATTAATATGGTGACAATTGCATCACGATTGTGACAACTGTGTGTCTAAATGATATAGAGTCTACAAAAATAGAATTTTCTGCATTCTTTTTTTTCTGATTAACTTACAAAATTTAAAACCTGCAATCATAATCATCTTCATCTATTGCGTGAACTTCAATAGGTTTGTGTTGTTTAGTTTAAAATCCATTCTATGCAAAAGACCCCTTGTGGAATTCCTTGTTCTTGACTCAATCTTCGTATTGATTAGTTGAAACTTTTAATTATGGCTGACATTATTATAACTTTTTTGGCCTACCGGACACAGTATCTATTGGGTGACCGATATAGTATTTTTATTGTTTTGCGACGATAATAATTTTCTGAAATTTTCATTTGCCAGAAATCTATGTTTTCGTGTGTTTGCAGAATACTTTCTTAGACTTATAGTGTATTCATTATCTTAATCGGGTTTATTAATACATAATAGTTGCATAAGAAGGGAATTTAGTAGCAAACCTTCTTTTTGTTTAATAGGTTTCTAATTTATACCATCAGAATAGATACATTAACAGTTTTGTGTCTATTGTCTTGTTCTCATATTATTCCCTATATATTGTAGATTCTAATCATATTGTGTTCGAATAAAAGTAAGTTTTTTTACATGTGAATTGTGATAATCATGTATAATATGAGTTTATAGCAGTTCGGATTATAGCAGCACCTGTGGGGATTTTTATAACCTGCGCGCGAAGTTGGTGTTTTTTTGATAATGTGAAATACTATAAAATAAAATACTACCTTATAATCATTGATTGCATGACCTATTCTAAAGTTGTCGGTTAGGGTTAAGGAAAAGATTTAGCGAAAAAAACTTATCACTTTTGAGATATGTTTAGGCGTGTTATTTACACTTCTCCCCCTTTCTCTGATATTATTTTTATCTTATTTGTTAGTGTTTTGTATGTTATGATTTGATTTAGTTATTTTTGTATTCGTTAACAGTCAATAACAATTGGCCATCTCATCGGTATTACTGTTCAGACTTAAAAATGAGTTACCTTTATATAATTGAGAACAGTGTTATTGTACTTTATCAGCAATGTTTTAATGTTTAATTTACTAGTTAAGTATACTAGTTTAGTATACTACCTATATTTATGATTTATGCGGGCCATACATATAATCTAAATATAAAGTATGTTTTATTGGGCAGCTGCTTTATTATTGAAATATAATATGAAATTGATAATAACATAATTGATATTATTAATATATTGATAATAATGATAATTGATAAAAAAAAATCTATAATTGAAACCATAATTTCATCAATAATTATTTATAACCTTTAATATTGCTTGTTCTGCAGAGATTCAAATACATTTTCTTTGTCATCCAGTGTTTTAAACTGAGATGTCTGTTTTACTGTTTTACTTGTTACAATTTTGATTTGAATAAAATATATCTTTTTTTATTTAAAATAATTACACTTTCATGTAATGAATTATTAATAATAGTGAGTTTGATCCGTAGGATAGCATTGTAAACAAGGCCACTAAATGCATTATAGAATATTTTATATGTGTCTCAGTAGTTACAATTATTGGACGCTGTATATATATAATCACGTGTTTTGATTTTGGGTCAGTTATATATGTTTAAAATAACTGAACTTCTTTTAAATCGTTTAGGCAGCGTGCCCGCTACTTATCAACGTATCTTCCCTTTGGTTTGCAAGTTTCAAGATCTGCTAAAAGTTACATGTGTTTCTACTTCGAAGAAAACTGGGAGGTTTCTATTGCAGAAGTTCGTCGTCAACTTAATATTGGAGATCCACCTACTGAAGGTACTTCCATGAGCAAAAAAAACAATAAATAGTAATAAAACTACTGTATTTGTTGTACGTGTGCTTTTGCATCTAAATTACCATAATTTATGTATTCATAGATATATGTCTGGTGACTATTAATAAATATTACGTGAGTAGTACTTTTCCAAGTACTGATGTCGTATTTTTACGTATTTTATTAAAATTGTTACAAGTACCCTGTCATCCGGGGTACATAGCACTACGAATAAACTAACACCAAAAGCACCAATAGGGACTAGAGGGATGGGGGAACTCTAGCTCTAGGCCCCGAAGACAATATAAATTAAAATACCCATTCACTTCAAAATAAAGGATGCGAAAAGTTATAAATAATCATTTCTGTTGTTTAAGTCCTGGTTGTAAGTATCGTACCTACAATTTAGAAACAAATTCTTAGAAACATTGTATCTCATCTTTTATTTAAATGTTTTAAAATTAAAATATTGTAACCTACATATCTTGAAACATTTAAAATATATCTAATTGAATAAGTTTGAAGTTCTATAGGTTTAAACGTTACTCGTAATGTTTCCTCCCCACATTTTAGATTAGTATGAAACAAACGGATTTATTATGATTAATAATTTGGACGTTTCTAATTACAGTAGAACGTCGCTATAAAGGCACATACGTTTTTAGGGCAACTTTGTTGTCTCCTATATATTTAATATAAATTCTTTTTAATATAGGCACGTAAATCCGCTATAAAGACAAGTTTTGCTAGGAAATCTATAATGTAAGGTTAGATAAACAATCAATATTATTTTATTGTATGTTTTACGTTACGTAGTATGTAGTTATGTAGTCTGTATGTATATCTTTAGAAATACGTGTACATACATAATATGTTTTGCAAAATGTATACAATGTAAAGTACTCTAATTATACATATTATATACTTTAATAACAATAAAACTTGGCTTATAAAACTATCTATAATATATTTATTTATTTATATTTATAAAACTGCCTTATTTAGTATGGGAATGCTTACAACCACTGTATTAAGGGCACATCCACTACAAAGGAACGTTTGTCTGTCGCCAATAGGGTGCCTTTATAGTAACTTAGCGTTCTACTGTATAATATTTTTTATTTGATAATGTAGTTTATGAGATTTTTTTAAGTGATATTCATAGAAAGATCAATGAATTATTTCATTGTCTGTCGATGAATATTTTTATGTAGCCCTATTCTTAATATGTTTACCGTGCATTATACTATTTTTTTATCCTGTATATAGTATACATTCTTCTATGTATTGATTGATATGTTTGGTTTGGTCCTGTATGTTAACCCTTCGTACGTGGACATACTTTGTAGGGTTTGCAACGTCGAGGGTGGGGGGGTGTTTTACCCCCCCTGGAAAACCAAACTTCCTATCATCCGATTAAGCTGAAATTTGGTATACAGATACCTCCTAAAAACTTGTCGAGCGATTAATTTTCAAAAAAATTATCAATTTTATGACCTGATTACGTCATAAACTCCAGTTAGGAAAATAACCAAATATGCTATATATTTACCAATAAATGCTATAACTTTTATTCGATGCAACCAATTGACTTGAT